>JAHHUM010003053.1:0-130634 GCA_036173005.1 Crenichthys baileyi
CAAAACACCCAAGTTTTTGAGGTCTCAGGGGGGATCTCATCACCCCCGAACCCTTCCACCGCGGAACTTTTAACCACCTCGGTGACTTCCGCCTGGGTGATGAAAGAGTCCAACCCCGAGTCCCCAGCCTCTGTTTTCCACCAGGGAATGCGTGATGGCAGGATTGAGGAGATCCTCGAAGTACTCCTTCCACGGCCCGATAATGTCCGCAGTCGAGGTCAGCAGCCTCCAACCCTCACTGTAAACAGTGTTGGCGAAGCACTGCTTCCCCTCCTGAGGCGCCGGACGGTTTGCCAGAATCGCTTCGGGCCGCCCGGGTTAGTCCTTTCTCCATGGCCTCAACCGAACTCCTCCCGGCCCGAGTTTTTTGCCTCTGCCACAGCTCGGGCCGCAGCATGCTTGGCCTCACGGTACCCGTCAGCCGCCTCAGGAGTCCCACAAGCCAACCACAGCCGATAGGACTCCTTCTTCAGCTTGACAGCATCCTTACTGCCGTGTCCACCCCCGGGGTTCTGGGATTACCCGCCGCAACAGGCACCGCAGACCTTACGGCTGCAGCTAGGGGCAGCAGCATCGACAATAGATGCGGAGAACATGGTCCACTGGGACTCTATGTCTCCAACTCCCCCGGAATCTGGCAAAGCTCTCCCGGAGGTGGGAGTTTGAATACATCCCTGGCCGAGGGCTCCACCAGGCGTTCCCAGAAAGACCCTCACTATGCGCTTGGGCCTTCCAAGTCTGTCCGCTTTCTCCTCCTCCAGCGTTTCCAACTCACCACCAGGGGGGTTGATCAGTGGACAGCTCAGCCCCTCTCTTCACCCAGTGTCCAAAAACCCATGCGGCCGAAGGTCTGATGATACGACAACAAAGTCGATCATTGACCTCCTGCCTAGGGTGTCCTGGTGCCAAGTGCACTGGTGGACACCCTTATCTTGAACATGGTGTTAAATTATGGAATCCGTGACTAGCACAGAAGTCCAATAAAAAAAACACCACTCGGATTCAGATCGGGAGGCCATTCCTCCCGATCACGCCTCTCCAGGTGTCACTGTCGTTTCCCACGGGGGGCGTTGAAGTCCCCCAGCAGAAAAATGGAGTCCCTGGGAGGGCACTATCCAGCACCCCCGACAGGGACACCAAGAAGGCCGGTTTACTCCGCACTTAACCGCCTCGGCGCCGTAGGCCGAAACGACAGTCCAGAGACCTATCTCCGACCCGAAGGCGCAGGGATGCGACCCTCTCATCCACCGGGTAAACCCCAACACTAAAACGGCTGAGCTGGGGGCAACAAGCAAACCCACCCCAGCCCGCCGCCTCACCCCCGTGGGCAACTCCAGAGTAGAAGAGAGTCCAGCCCCTCTCAAGGAGATGGGTTCCAGAGCCCACGCTGTGCGTGGAGGCGAGCCCGACTATTTCTTGTCGATATCTCTCGACCTCCCGCACAAGTTTATGCTCCTTCCCCCCCAGTGAGGTAACATTCCACGTCCCTAGAGCCAGGCTAAGCATCCGGGGATCGGGCCGCTGAGGTCTCCACCTTCGTCCGGCACCCAATCCTCTTTGCACCAGTCCCTCATGGTTCCCCCTGCAGGTGGTGGGCCCACTGGGGGATGGCCTCGCGTCTCTCGTTCGGGCTTGGCCCGGCCGGGTCCCGCGAGGAACAACCCGGCCACCAGGCGGTCTCCGACGAGTCCCGACCCAAGGCCTGGCTCCAGGGTGGGACCTCAGCTCCGCCGTACCGGGCGACGTCACGTGCCTCGATTTAGTGGTCGTCATGAAGGATTCTTCAACCGCTCTTTGTCTGACCCATCACCTAGAGCCTGTTTGCCATGGGAGACCCTACCAGGGGCATTTAAGCCCCAGACAACATAGCCTCTAGGATCATAAAAAGTACCTGATGAAAAAACAGTGAGAAAAATGAGAAATTCTATTATTTTGGTATTACTCAAACCTGTCTTGAAGTTCAAATAAAAATGCTTCTTACCTATTGAAGTAATTATCCTAATGGAAACAGCTTGAAGTGATTTTTGTGAGGTGTTCAGTTTTTCTCAGTACTGGGGACAGAGAACAGCTTTTATGAATTTTGGCAATTCGGAGGTCTAAAAACAGAATGCTTCAAGAAGTAGCTTTATGAAAAGAGAACCATGAATGTTACATGAATGGTAAATGGAAATATTTATGATACAAACTAATGCACTTTTTTTTTATTTCATATACTTTACAATGCTACAGGAATCAAATGGAAGCCAGATGAACATGGAGTTATAGCATTCGACTGTCGGAACCGAAAGTGGTACATCCAGGCTGCCACCTCTCCAAAGGATGTGGTGATCCTAGTGGATGTCAGCGGCAGCATGAAAGGCCTGAGACTGACTATTGCCAGGCAGACTGTTTCCTCCATACTAGACACTCTTGGAGATGATGACTTTTTTAATATAATTGCTGTACGTCCACACAATCCACACTTAAGACCAATCTTTTTCTTTTAAACCCAGTAAACATACCAGTAACTATGACAACTGAAAGCTTACCTAGATCCAACCCATCCATTTTTGTACTCCCTAAATCCTTTTAAGGGTCACAGTTGGAGTAGGGGAGTTTGCCTCTTTCCAAGGAAACAAACAACAATGCACACAGATACCCACATCTAAGGTCAATTAGGAGTTGCCAGTTACCTGCATGTTGTTGCTGCATGTTTTAGGTAGAAGCCAGGATACCAGGAGAAAACCCATGCATGCTTGATAAGACGCAATTTAGCATTGCTAAACACCAGATTCCCCATGTTGCCCTACATTTAAACTCTTAATACTAAAGTTACCCATGAACAATTTCAAACACATACTGTGCAAAACAAATAAAATTGGGGAACACCTACATCTGCATGGGTAAAGATTCTTTTAAGTTTGTGTCGAGTCAGCTTCTTAGTCCCAAGATATAATGTTCTGACCCAGTTAACAAACAACAAGCTTACATACACAAATAAGACATGCTCATTTTTATCTTCTCCTTTTTAAACTAGAAATGTCCTTTTGAAATGAGCTGTCTTTCCTGTCATGCTCATAAGTAATTAATCGCCATTTGAATGAAGATTTAAAATGAAAAGAGACAGATTTAGTTGCTGCAATCTAAGCTATTGTTATCATTTATTCAGGCTGATGCAGTTCTGCTGTACACACACATTTCATGTTCAAGTTTTTGACTGTACAGAAACATAAACAGTCAGATTTTTGTGATATCTCCATCTGGAAAAGAAAGAAGAGTATGAAAATATATTTGCGTATTCTGATGACTAAAAGATTACATTCAGATTTGTTTTTTAATTGTTTGATTGAAACTTTAATTGGAGATGCTAAAATCCTGAATTGAGCACAAATGTAGACATTAAAATGGCACTTCATTTTCTACGGTAAACAAAGACTTCAACGACACTTAATATGCTATTATGGTAATTAGAAAATTTGTCTGTTGGAAACAAAGCAGGAAGAATTTGAAAAGATACTTTAAAATAATGAATTATTTTGACAAATTAGTTTGTCATTCCTATTTCGCAAAACCATTTTTCGCACACATCCCATCATGGTATTATTTTCACTGAAGTGATAAAGCAAATTATATACACTTTTGAGAGAAAACAATCTTATCCAGTGGGAGTATGTATTGCTCTGTAATAATTACACATTCTCAGTCCTAAACTTCTCACTCGCAGCAAACACAGAAAAAGATTAGAGCACAATTACTGGCTTGGAGAAACACAATTCCATTGTCTTCCTAGAACTCTGACGTTTAATTCATATTGATGCATTAAATGGAATTATCACCGAAGAGCAGGCATTGGGTATAATGCGTATTGGGGAATTTGTGCACATGTGCTTGTCATCAAGATGAGTGAAGTTTATTAGTCTTCATAATGTACATTTTAAACATTCAATAATTTGCCCTTCAAGCAGATTGGAAGTTTTTAAATGAATTGCTTTCATACATTTCCTTTGTTTTTATATATAGTACAATGAGGAATTGCATTATGTGGAGCCATGTCTAAATGGAACCCTGGTTCAAGCAGATGTCACCAACAAAGATGTGAGTATTTATAGCAGTTTATATATTTTCTGTACTGTAATACAAATTTAAGGCAACAGAAAACAACATGAAATTCAATCTTGGGTATTCTGTCATTGTTGGTTTGTAATTGGACCCAAATGGAGACGGAAACCAGAGGTGGAGAGGTGAGAATAATAAATAACGATTAAACAAACTTAACCAAAGAACTGCACAAGAGGAACAGGACATGGAATATGATGGCAAACAACTGGCTTGATACCAAACAGAAAGCCAGGTAGAACAATGGAAGAAACCAGCAGTGAGTAAAGAGAACTAGAGTGCTTAAATACTGAGAGAGGTGTGGAGTAAGGCATAGGGTGCAGGTGAGAGCAATCAGGTGATTATTGGGGAACAGCTGAGGCAGAAGAAAGGCAGAGGAGCTCAGGGAGGGAGACTAACACAGAGGAGCTGAATAGAGAATCAAAGACACACTCACTACTCTATCAGGGTGACATGAGGGAAGAACTGCCTCCCTTCTTTCTGCACTGTGCAACTCTGCTCAAAGTAAAGGCTTTCAAAGATGCCGTCAGTGAAGAGCACACATATAAAAATAATAATATAGGATTACAAGAACCATTAAATGTTGTAGTAATATAGGGTTTAGTATGCAATAACGCTCACTTGTGACGAGTAACCACAGCCATACATGAGATCATCTTCACTGCACTCCCTAGATCCAGTGGCACAAACATCAGTACCTCAATAACTCTTAGCAAAAATCCAGTATTATTGAAGTGTTGTCCAAATTCTGAAGAATGCAGAATATTTAAGAGTAACCTCATGTGTATTTATAGTATGACTTTAAGAATGGTGATTGGAAGTTTAAGATGCATTAATGAGGATACCACGATGATCAAAAGCAAAGACTAATTTCTCCTCCGAGAGTGTCCAGTGATTATATCGTAAACTCTGTTTTCCTCCATTAATCCAGCACAACTGTGAGTTATTTACCTGTATAGGCATGCAATGCTGTCAGAGCTCCACTTGCAAGTGGTGAAAAATGCTCTCTGCATGTATTTTGATGAGGTCGTTGGTTTCTGTGTACCTTTTGTGACTATACACTTATGAATATGGATTAGAACCGTGTATTCAGGATTGTGTGTTTAGGTCCAGATAGTAGCTTAATGTAGTTGAGCTAGCCCACCTAAGAGAATTAAGCAGTCTGCACCAGTAGATAAGGCTAATATCTTATACTTTAGCATAGGACAGAAAGCGGTTGTCCCAGCAGTGGCTGAAAATTTATTTGTCTGTCTTTAAAACTATATTTGATATTTAAAAGCTACTTTTTTTAAATGTACTTCAAGTCATCAGGGTTTCATGTGACAAAAATTAAAACTACTACAACTACTTTAGGACCAAACTGCCTAAAGTCATAGAATTTTTACCCACAGATGAGTAGGTCTGAAAGTAAACTTTCAGATATGTCTAACAGTTGTAGTTAATTGAAAACACCCCATAATACTTGGCCTCATCCTGCAATAATTAGAGCTCAGTTGTCAAAATAAAATATCGCTATGCTTTCTGATACACTGTGGTAATCCCATTATGTCTTGCGTTATTAATTCAAGCCCCTCTCTCCCATCCAGTCGTGCTCCTTTTGTCATCTTTCAACACTCAATTTTCACTTAGCTGTTGCATGTTTAAAGATATCATATTGCAAGTATTACTAATGTCATTTAAAGATTTGAAAATCCAGTGAAAGTGCAGCCAGTATTTGTAGATGTATCATAGTTTGAATTCATGATTTTCTTTTGAAACAGAAAAATCTTAAACATAGGGGAACTGTGAGTTTTTGGTCCCCTACAGCTTTCTTTGTTTAGTTTTTTTTTGTTACACTTTAATGTTTCAAAAAATTAAACAAATTTAAATATTAGACAAAGATAATTTGAGTAAATACAAAAAACTGTTTTCTAATGATGATTTCATTTATAAAGAGAAACAAGCTACCTAAATTAGCGTGGCACTCTGTGACAGATTAATTTCCCCCTAAACCTAAAAACTGGTGCTGCTAACCTTGGCGGCAACAACTGAGGAATTTTGTCAGCTCTTCTTTGCAAAATTGCTGTAATCATCCACATTGCAGAGGTTTCCTGCATGAGCAGGCTGTTTCAGGTCATATCACACCATTGAAATCAGATTTAAGTCCAGGCTTTTACTAGGCCAATCCAAACCAAACCCTTAATTGTGCTTGTTTGAGCCAATTAGAGGTTACCTTGTGAGTGTGCATTGTCCTACTTCATAACCCAAGTGAGCTTGACCTTAAGGTCTCACAATGATGGTTGGATATTCTCCCTCTGAATTTTCTGGTAAAGAGCAGAATTCACAGTGATTGGTAAATGGTAAATGGCCTGCACTTGTATAGTGCTTTATCAAGTAAACAGAGATCCCAAAATGCTTCACACTACAATCAGTCATCCACCCATTCACACACACATTCACACACTGACAGTGGTAGACTACATTGTAGCCACAGCTGGCCCGGGGCAGACTGACAGAAGTGAGGCTGTCATACAATCAACGCCACCGGGCCCTCTGACCACCATCAGCCGACAAGGTGGATGAAGTGTCCTGCACCAAGGAAACAACGACTGAGACAGACAGAGCAGGGGTTCGAACCGGCAACCCACCGGTTACAGGGTGAATGTCGCGGTGGTGACAGTGGTAGGGATTTACCTTTTGGTTTTTACCTTGTAACTCCCCCACAGATGCCATTTTTGCCCAGACTCTTTGTTTAGATGATGTTCAGAATTTTTTGTGATCTCCCCTGATGAATGTGCTCTTGGGTTAATTTTGGTAGGCCTAATGTTAGTTGGTTTCTTGCTGGCTTTAGTCTCTTATGGATTTTCTAATTCGTCTATGGGTTGCAAGGACTGAACTGAACACGGTTGCAGGCCCTTTTCCTTGACCGCCCTTGGGTTATCTTACCAGGCGGGATAATACAGTGCCATTCCTAAACTGGTCCTAACCCGCTTTCTGATGCTTGCCCGGTTAATTTCGGGGCTTTTGCGGGGGTTTCTCCTCCTCGTTGCTGGTCCATTCTGCTGCCAGATGCAGTCCTGATTTAATAAAGACAATCACATAATTAGGATAGCATCTCAAGATATCCTTTTTGTATACCAAGGCTGTGCTGGTACATGTACATCATCTAGTTTATTGTATGGTATGCCTTAATGCCAAGACAGGACATGTGGAAAAAAGCAAAAAAAAAAAAAATCTTAGTAAGCCCTCCCGAGAATGATAGATATTAGTAATTTTTTTTTTCATCTGTTCTGAAATCGGTGCATGATGTGCGCTTTTGAGATCTTTTAGCTGACTTTATATCTGACAACATGAAGTAAGGTAAAAAATGTATTGATTTATTGTTTGTGCTAGTCTAGTATTGTATTAAATCAATACATTCTAAAACTGATTATATTGTGATTGAACGGGGAATTTAATCAGTGTATCGAGGAACGTGTTGTGTCGATTACAAAGCAGAGAGGCCTGATGTTTCCAGAAGCTCATACTCATGTTAAATTTTCTCACTGAAGTGCACAAAGTGAGGTCTTGCCAAGAATTTCCTGAGGGGGAAATTAATCCTGTTTTTGAACTTTCTTTGATTAATTTTAGCTTTAGCTAACATAGACACAGATCAATTATTGCTAGTCTTTACATGCTTTAAATAGGTTTTCTTTTTAAGAAAATTATGCAGCAATGTCAGCACCATTAAATCTCTTCTATCTTCGCTTGGAATATTTCTAGATGTTTAATATTGAATATGATATTTTCCATTCTGGTCTTGACTTTACTTATCAATTTGCCTAGAGAGTCCGGGTTAAGTCAGGGGCTAAAATACGAACTAATGTAAAAGGCTTATTGCAAACTGACTATACTTAAAAAACACATTAAGCTAATACAAGTTAAAAGATAGGAAGAAGACAGGATTACATTGAATGAATCAAACTAAATTATCTACAAGTAAAAAAGATGATGTAATGTAATGTCAAAGGATGGTAAACTCTTGATTTGACTTAGTACTTGATCACTGTTCACGCCTGCTAATTGGATTTAAAACAGACTGAGGTTATCATATCTCTACAATTAAATCGGTCCCTTTTTTTAACTCAAAGCTCTTTTTTTGCCTTTGTGTTTTTCAGAAGTGCATCAATCTCCTTGTTGAGTAATTTCCCATAAAATCTAAACCAAACGCCTTGGCAAGCTGCATTTGAAGATATTTTATTTATTCACACTGATATATGTACAGCTAGGCAGATCTGACTTACTGCTATGATAACTTTAAAGAATTAAAGGTGTCTGCCCTCTAAAGAATTTGATGTCCAACACACATTCCAGGTCCTTGTGGTGCTGCACAAAAGCCCTGGGATATTTAGGATTGCACTCACACTCACGTTTTCTGTCTGCCACTTAAATACTCAGCTGGATTTAAACATATCCTGCTGTGTTCTGAAAAATCACTTCAATCTTTACTCACAGGCACTCACAGATGATGCACCGGCCATAGGTAAAGCTTGCTTTGCTCCAGGGAATGGTCTTTTGTTGGAACCGATTAACCTTTTATTGGAATCCATGGAAAGGTTGCCTTTTTGCCATATGAGGATGTTAGAAGAGACGTTGTTAGTTATTTCTGTGTACATGTGTACTTGTGCTTGGTGTTTGTATGTGTGTGGTACTGCACAATTGTTCCCTACTGTGCATACTCTGATATGTTCGTACACATCTTGCTGCCCTCGCTGAGTGTTGGAACGCTTTACCTTCATCACTGAAGGAAAGAAAACCAGGAAAATGGTTGTAGAAAAAGTGAAAGAAAAGGGAGAGAAGTTAAGAAAAGATGAAAGGCCTTGAGGATCATGACACAGATAGGGTGTACAAGAGATCTGGGGTGTTCATGCACTTTAAGGTGTGCATGTATGTGTGCTCACTTCTTACGTGGAAATGTGTTTCCACTATCAATAGGAAACAATAAATATAAAACATCTACACTGCTTTGCAAAAGTAGACATATCCCTTTAATTTTTTCACATTTTGTCACATTTAGTGACAAACTTTAGTGTGTTGTGTTGGGATTTTTTGTGATAGACCAGCACAAAGTAGTGCAAGGAAATAAAATGATACTTTTCAACTGACTGCCCCCTTGAGTTAATACTTTGTTAAACCAGCTTTTGCTGCAGTTACAGCTGCAACTCTTTTAGGCTTTTCTTTACCATCTTTGCTGATCTAGAGAGCGAAATATTTTCTTCTTGCAAAACAGCTCAGCTAAGTAGATTGGACAGGTAACATCTGTAAACAACACCTTAATAGTCTTGCCACAGGTTCTTAGTTTAATTTTGGTCTGACACTGTAAGTGGGCCATGCCGGCACATGGACATACTTTAATCTAAACTGGTTTAGATTAAAGCATGTTCATGTGTTAGGTTTTAAGGGTGGTGGTTCACCTGCTGGATGTTAAACCTCTGCCTGTCTCAAGCGCTTTCCTGCCTTTGGTTTTCTTCTAGGATTGTACTCAATGTAGTTTCATCCATTTTCATGTCAACTTTGACAGGAAAATGGAAGAGAGGAAATGAACAAAGGCTTTCCCACAACATGTGACAACACCCCCATTGTGATTCATGATCTGGTTGGTGTGTTATGGCAATGTCAGCGTTAGTTTTTAGCCACAGAAAGCGTTTTGCTTGTAGGCCAAAAATGTTAATTCTAGTCTGCCTGACCAGAACACCATCTTCCACCTTATTCCTATGTCTTTTACATGCAAAGTGCGGTTGGTACTTCTAATGCATTTGTTATGACCTGTCTAGGCTAGCCAGACCACAGCATCAAGATGAGTCATTCTGGTCAAACCTTAGTCAAGCACAACATGGAGGTGTACAATTTTACAATGATTTGATTAGAATATGTTATTTTACTTCAGATTTTAACACTGATAGGGAGCTGGATGAATTTTATGCCAAAACATCAAACAAAAGGAAACTATCTGAAATATTAACTGAACTGACCTACTCAAAATAAATAATCCAAATGACAATAACTTACCTCCCTAACTAAGATAAACAAGAGAAAATAGGATCAAAATAAGAGGTAGTCCATCCCTACAAACTCCTCAATTAAAAGATGTTTACAAAGGCATTCCACAGGCAAAGCTCTGTCTGGTTGGGATGAGCAGAGGATGAATGAAGGGCAGTTTGTGGCAGCATCATTTTATACGTCATCTCCGTTTAGGTAACCAATCTGTATTTGTCTGTTGTCTGGGTCTACCAGTTATGAAACGGCCACCTGCACACTCAGATTTACATATTTAAAAAAACAGCACCTTACGACAGCAGTCAGTTTTCATTCAACAAGGCCAGATTTGTGGAGCGCACAATAATAGTTGCCCTGTTATCAGATTTTCCTACTTGAGTTGTGAATCACTGCAGCTCCTTACAGTGATTAATATTGTCCTTGCATGACCTGTAATTTTAAGGGGAAGGCCAGGCCTAGGTATGGTTGCAGTTGTGTATTCCTGTCATTTACAGGTGATGGATTGAACATCTTCAGGGATTTGTTAGAAAACAGCAGTAAACATGCAGCCTGTATCTATATGATGTATATGTTTGAAAATAAGTTACACAATATGGCTGCTGATGTGAATTTGTCTGAGGGATTGTTGCCAAGTTGGATTTGCTAAAAATATCCAATGGGTTTTCAGTGAAGATGAGGGAAACTGGTCATTAAAGGGTAGTCATCTCTGTCAGTAAGTGAAAATGCATTTCAAAATAATGTGGTAGTTGAGCCTTATAATCTGGCCCAAGGCTTTTTACGAGTCCATTAGACTGTGTTATCACACTTTATCCAATTCTGTAAAATAACATGAGTTATGTTAAGAAAATGTGAAATTAGTCTGTTATATTGGTCATTTCCTTAAATTATAGTCATCTCAGATTTGTTTTTCTTTAAAAAATACCATAAATCCAGCATCTTCTGAAATTTGAAGTTTAGTTCTTTATTCGTGCCATCGTGCTATCTCTCCAAATTTTATTTTTGCAGCATTTCCGGGAGCATCTTGATAAGCTGTTTGCTCAAGGCATTGGTATGTTGGACATAGCTCTGATGGAGGCATTCAATCTTCTCAGTGATGTAAGTGACTCACCGATGAACAATTATTAATTAATACCCCTACGCACACTCACCTGAACAACAGTTTTATGCTGAAATTCAATTAAGACTGTAAGTAATAGCTATGTTCATAGAATCAGTCAAAAAATATTTAATGAGTAAACAAGGTACTTGATGACTCAGGTTGTTTCCATTAGGAACCAGCAATTAATCACATTTAAATGAAAAAAAGTAAAGTGACACACATGCAGCTATTAACTCAATCTGTATAATCATATTTGACAAACAATTATCTGTTTAAATACTTTGGAAGACCAACTGCAGTAACATATGTGTGTTTCTTTGTGATTTGAGTATTGTAAAACATTTACATTGCTGATAATCTTATGTCCATAATACTATGTACATTAATATGTTCTGCTTGCTTCATTGTTGTGATCAAAAATTGTACTTTCCAGTAGGGAGGAAGTCGGGAGATGTGGTCATTAAGTTATTATATATGTGGATGTAAACTGGCTATGTACAGAGCTGTGAAAAAGTATTTCCCTCTTATAGATTTCTTGTTTTTTCTTTTCTTTTTCTCTGCTTTTCTCATCACACTCAAATATTTCAGGTAACGAAACAATTTCAATATCAGACAAAGATAACCAGAGTAAATACAACATGCAGCTTTCAAATAATTTAGTGGAAGAAGCTGTCCAATTAATTATCTGTAATTAGTCCAATTTTCTGGGTTCAATTTCACTTAGCATACCCAGGCCCCAATTATTGATTTACCTGTAAAATAATGAAATCACTTCAACCGAACAGATCTCAAGAACCAACACCCCACAAACAGGGTGATGGTAGTGTGATGGTCTAAGGCTGATTTGTTGCTGAATCACTGCTTCAGGTCCTGGCAGACTTGCTATAATTGATGAAAGTATGAATTCTGCACTCTGCCAGATAATCCTGAAGGAAAATGTCGCGCCACAAACTCATAACCTGAAACTTAAGCCCATTTGGGTAATGCAGCTGGAAAATGGTCCAAAGTATACTAACAGGTCCACCTCTGAATGGTGAGGGTGTAGAAGCAGCTTCATCAAAGTCTGAACATAAGTCTGACTGAGATGCTGTGGCATGATGTTTAACTGGTTCCTCATTATTGAAAATCTTCTAGTGTGGTTGAACTAAAATAGTTCTGCAATGAAGAGTGGGGACAAATTCGGCTACAGTGATGAAAAAGACATGTTGCCCCATATCACAAACATGTCATGGCACTCAATGCTCCCAAGAGCAGCACAATCAGTTATTAAGTTTATGGGGCAAAAACCTTTTCAAACTTCATTATCACAGGAAATTTGGAAAAGCCCTTTTCCTTTAATAAATCAAATAACTTGAAAACTTTTTTAATTTTTTTTTTTATCTGATGATCTGAAACATTTTAGTGTGACAAAAAAAGTAAAGGCAGAAGGACTCTGTAAAGCAGCAATTGGTTTTTCACAGCGTTGAATATGTTAAAAAATAAGTTTGTTTTGTTAAGATGCAAGAACTTTGTCATTTTCTCTGTGTTTCCAGTTTAACAAGACTGGTAGGGGCAGTGAGTGTAGCCAGGCCATTATGCTGGTGACAGATGGAGCAGTCGATACATATGATGCTATCTTTGAGAAGTTTAACTGGCCAGAGAGGAAGGTAATGTAACTCAATCTTTTTATTGGAAAATATGTGCACCCTTAAAGTTTCATTTTAACCTTTACTCAGAGATTAAACTGTTGTAACTGAAATGTTATGTCTTTTTATTAGCATAGAAATATTTGACCTTAGAAGTCCAAAATAATTTTACATAGGTTGTGTGGGGGCATTGTGTACTACTTATTTCCTTTATGAATCTTCATAATGGCCCAAAGGAAGGTCTTTTTTTCCTCTAAAATACTTTTGTCCTTTAGGTTTGCCTTTTAGGATCCAGATATGCTTTTGTGTTCCTTTAACAGCTTCTGTGTGGCTGCTGTGCCAAAAAGCCCTTATTACTGAAGGTCTGCTGTGATCATTGCTGTACTGGAAGTACCTACAATCTCCACTCTGGATCAGTGAAGCTCAGTCAAAATGAATTTCAGGTTTTTGTGCAAATACAGATTTCTACCTTTAATACAATTCTATTTCCACATGCTAGAGGCAGTTTCTAAGACTTTTTCTGGAGATAAACATTTCACTGAGCAATACATCTAATTTCAACATTAAAGCTACATGTATACCTCAATAAACATTCCTTAATATTTATTGTACAATAAGCTATTATTTATAACGTCACATTTCCATCTAGATTTTGACAAAATTTTAGTCCGAACAGTTCACTGTATTTAATACATCCCATAAAACAACTGAAAATTAAAACATAGTCAAAGTTTAAACCTGCAACATCTTTGTTTTTTGCCAGAAAGATAATTGTACACATCTTAAACCCAGTTTGGTCTACTAAACTTTCACATTTTTATATTTTAATAAGTTCAACCCAGTTGTTTATATAAATATCTATGGTTGATGTGAATGTCACTTTGGCTGTTGCTTTATTTTGTGGCACTAGGGGCTTTTATTTTGTAAGTTGACCGACAGGAAATGGGGAGGAGAGAAAAGGGAAGACATGCGGCAAAGGTCAAAGGGCCTCAAAGCCATGACGGCTGCATCGAGGACTGTAGCTTCTGTACATGGGTCATGCGCTTTACCCCCACCCCACCATCACTTTGACATTATTTTTTTACTGAAAATTGTTCAGCGGGATGAGAAATAAGGAACAAAATTTGAACTGTCATGATGAGGGCAATGAAAACATATAGTTGAAATCAAAAGTTTACATACATATGTAAACATTTATCACTGTCGGGCAATAAATCAGACTAAACATTTCCTGATTCAGGTCAGTAAGATTTAACAAAATAATTTTTATTGCTAAATATCGGAATAGAGAGTTTTATAATAACAGACGTTTACATACACTTAGAGTCCATTGCCTCTAAACAATTGGGAAACCCCAGGTAAGAAACTCAAGGCTTTGTAAGCTCCTGATGGACTAATTTACAACGTTTGAGTTTAATGGAAGAACACCTGTGGATGCAATTAAAGGCAATGCTTCAAACACATTGCTTCATTGTGTAACATGCTGGGAAAGTAAAATAAATCATCCAAGATATCAGGAAGACAGTTGTGGACCTTAACCAGTTTGTTTCATCATTAACGCTTTGGTGCGAAATGTGTGTATGAACCTCAGAACAAAAACAAAAGACCTTGTAAAAATCCTGACTGAGACTTGTAAAACGGTGACCTTATTCACAGTGAAACAAACCTTGTACCGACATGGGCTAAAAGGCCATTTAGAGAGGAAAAAGCTGTTACTCCAAAAGGCAACTTAAAATGCGAATTCCACTTTGTCACTGCACTCCTGGACAAAGACATAAATATTATAAAACATGTTCAGTGTCCATTGTTACATTTAGGGGAAAGGGGGGAACCTTGTAAAGCTTAGAGTACCATCCCATCTGTGAAGTAAGGGGGTGGTAGCATTATGCTGTTTATGAGTTGTGCTGCAGGAGGGCATGGTGCATTTCACAGAATAGATGGCATCATGAGGAAAGAACATTATGTGAAATTTAGGGATGGGTACCTTTCACATTAGAACCGATACCGTACCGATACTCGGTACCTGGGAATCGATACCGGTACTAAACAGTACCAGTTTTCGGTACTTTTGTGTCTGTTTATGTGGTACTAAATGTTAATTCGTTTAATAATAAAATCTCAAAAATTTTCAATTTTGCATATTTTTTTTTAATATATAAACTTTAATGAATGGATATATATCAAAACAGAATCCAACTGTTTGTAAATTATTGAAGCAACATCCCAAGACGTGGGGCACAAATGGGTTAAGAAACATTATGTGTATTTTTACACAATGTCACTAAACATCTGGTTTCCACTGTATCTTAGTGTGATTTTTATTGCAACAGATTTTCAAGTAGATACAGCACTACATTAATGTAAAACGCTTTATCATAAGGCTGCATTAATGATATTGCATTTATGGTTCTAAAGCCAATGTATTAAGAATTGTGGTTTAGAAACATTCTGAACTGAGAGCTAAAATATACAAAACAAGCCTTGAGCAAGTTGTACCTCTCTTACCTCACGCAGATCCCTACAAATATGTTTATAGTGAGTCCAGAAGGTTACTAACGTGGATATATGCACATATTAATGTATATCTTTGTTTTTTGTAATATTACTGTCATTATTATATTTTGGCTAATCTAACTGGTATATCTGGATTGTGTCTGTCTATCATCGTCTGTATTAATTCTGCCTCCAGCACCAGCAACTCACCCTCCCACCAACTCCTTCCTCAAGGCTCAATAGCATTGAGTGGAGAGGGGACAAGGCTGCTGGATAGTTTCATTTAGAAGAACCCCGCTGATAATAGAAGTCTTCAGTCTTTGTCAGTCTCTCCAGTGTGTCTCGTTCACCCTATCTTTTCCTCCACTGCTGCTTTTTAATGGCTTTCTTCCCAGCCGGCTATACTACCTCGCCACTGTACAGCATCACACTACAGCTTGCTTGGCTTTGGAAAAAATGAATGCAAATATGATCTTGAATGTCTTTACGCAAATTACTGACATATTCAAGAAATATTTATTGCCATCATAAACATTGTTAGTGCTTAAAGTCTAAAATACTAAACAAAATGAAGTAGAATCAAACTGTTTTTCTCAAAATGATGTGTGACAATGTTAAGGTATCTCAATATATCACATTTGTTTCTAGGAAAAAAAACAGATACCATTGCAAATTATTAAAACATACTTTGACATGAATTAAACATACTTTTCTAATAGTATCACATGTACTTCATATCAAATTTTGAATTCTAACTTCTTTCCATTTTTTTTTTTTCCCTCCTACAATTTGAGAAGGATTTTTATGAACATATCGGGGAAAAATACTGTAAATTCCTGGCAACCATTGACTTCTGCTTATCTGAGAGTGATTTGCTGGGGTAACAGCTTCGGGGGGAAACCCAGATATACTTACCCATTACAACACTCTCCACCTCATTCTGCAAGGAGGGATCTCTCCACCAAGTTCTGGTTCTGCCATGCAGTGTCCTCCAAACTTTCCCCGGATAACGCAGCTCCACATCTTTTTACCAAAGTTGAGCTTTGCCACCCTATAAAGGATGCATATTTGAGCTACTTGTATGTGGGACCTCATTATTTTGATCATGATCCATATCTCATGAATATAGTTGAGGTTCAGAAGGTGGACGGGCTGATAAATCAGCCCACTTCAGACTGGAGCAATTTGCATGACCACAGATCAGTTTCATCCTGCAAACAAAACACCAACTAGTATGTCAGGGTGAAAATATTTTGAAAAGTTATTTTTAAAGCAGTTTTAAAAGCACTAAGCAACATTAGATAAAATCAAAAGAGCACCCCCAAGAGCTTCAGGAATTCTCAAACTGCTTAGAAAAGAATAGAAGGGATATTTTTTCCTTTCTGGTTTCAACATAGATAAACTTTAATTTAAATGTTTAATTATTTCTATCTGAAACCGTGCTTGTAGTAAATCTTAAATACAGCAACATTTTAATATGTGCATGCTCTTAATAAGAAAATAAATTATGTCATTGTGTCCTATGGTTTTCACTTAAACTAAGTTCTGTGTTACCCACTGAGAAAGAATGGTACAAAATAAACAATAGTAATGTGAAAACAAAAATACTTGTAACATGCTCACTGTAATATTTGAAAGTATATGTGAGGCGGCTGTATAACTTTAGATATTCTGATATGAGTGATTCTGCTTTTGCTTGTGTTTATGTTTACATACTGATGTGAAAATGTCTCCACCAAATCATAATTAAAATCACCACTTGACAAAAAACAATTCAATGGAATGTGCCATTTCTAGTTGGAAAATCCAATAATGGATGTGTATCACAAACAAACATGAAGCTGAGTAGACAAAACAAGAAAAAACATGTAGATATTCTGTCTGCAGCTGAATAGAAGTCAAACTAAATGGGTGTTTTTTTAAGTTGGTGTTATATGCTGTAATAAAATGCCCTACAGTTTTAAGATTGGCTGTACCTAGCAGCAGTCTTTCATAACCACAGCTTTAACATTTCACTGCTTCAGCACTCCTAATTTAAATTGATGGTTGTGGATGAGCATCAATAGAGACTACCAAATAACTACTGTGTGACAGCTAAAATCACACACAATAGAATACATCGTAGTTGGCCAAAGAGTACCAAAGTTCATTAAACATTTCAAAACCTAGAATCAGTGTCTGCTAAGGCTATGAATATTACTTTTTGTACTTTTTGGTGAAGGTCTGAAACATAGAGGAAAAATCATTTTTAATTTAAAAATATTCCTAAACTTAATCAAATACTTTTGCTTCATGATATATATATATATATAAAATACATAAAAAGACCCATTTTGTCATGATGAAGAGAGGCAATGAAAAAATCAGGCACTGAAGCCATAGCAGCTGTGCCCCCAGAGGCTTGCATCTGCTCCAATCTGGCAGCAATGCTTTTCAAACACACCAGAATGCATCGACACACCTGCCAGTTACACCTTCTGCTAGAGCTGTCTGTAAACTGTTTTGAAAATTTGGGTTTGGCTGCAAATAGATTGAGCTGGCCTGATTTGACCTTAGATTTTGGATTTTGAATTGAAGTAATGCTTGTCAGGGCTTACATCTGTTCGAAAATATTACCTAAATGTGTGACATTTAAAATTCACACATTTATTTAAGTTAAAAATAACTTAAATTAAAGTATAATTGAGAAATGTAAAACCTTCTTGGGTCCATGTGTGGCTCTAGTCGATTGAAGCCTTTTGCACTGAGTTGAGAGTGTTATCTTTTATAGAGTACTGGCCTTTATCAAACTGTGATCATAATGAATGATGGTAGCAATTTGCTTTCTTTCTGTAGGTCCGAATATTCCCCTACCTGATTGGTCGAGAGTCTGCCTTCGCAGATAATTTAAAATGGATGGCGTGTGCTAACAAAGGTGGGATCTTATTACTTTTTCTCCTTATGGTCTTGCATGTTGCCAGGAGAGAACGGTTTATCTCTGTTTTCAGTAGCAGTTTGTCAGTGCTCATCAATATTAGCACTCACACATGACAGCAGGCAGCTGGTTGCAGTTGCACCAACCCTACATGTCATGTTATCTTATCATCCCCCAAGCTAAGAGTACATTTGAAAGAATATACTATTTTGTAACAGCTTTGTGTGTGGTCACTTTTGTCTCAGTGGGAAGAACACTTTTTCTCAGGTTCTATATTTAGCCAAGAGGTAGCTGACAGAGACCGTCTGGCTCCATTTCCTCAGGCACACTAGATAAGACAATCGATTCACAGGTCACATAAAAGATGTACACATGTATTTAGCTGTATGTCTGCACAAAAGACCAGGTCAGCTATAGCATTGTGTGGAAGTGATATCAGTGGGGCCATCTAGTCAGTTTGAGGGTGTTCGTGGGGATGATGAGACAACTACAGTATATTTGAATGTGTATAGTTGCTGTAAGTAGTTTCATGAGGAAAATACTAGTTTTTTGCTCACCTACACAGTGAGAGGCCACTCACTATCGTTCTATCGTTGGGAATCCAATCCAACCGAACCCCAGATGGCTGTGTCAGGGACTAATATCCTCCACATACTGGGCCCCCGAAAGTTTATTTTTAAGACTCTGAAGAATAATCTCTGCTTTGGTGCATATTGAATGGTTTTGCATCAGTGAGCCTAGACCCCATTGCCAGTTTTTTTCTGAATAACTTTTGATAGATAATGACCACTGCAGAAATCACCTTTCAGGTGCTGCAGTTTTTGGAGATCATCTTACTTCGTCGAATAACCATCACAATCTGTTAAGGTCCTTTGCCTGCCCATTTAATCAGCTTCTAACATATCATCTTTGAGGACATAATGTACACTTGTTGCTTACTATAAACCAACCATTACCAGGTGCTGTGATGTGGAGATAAACAATGATATTCACTTAAGATGTCAGTGGTCATAATGCTATGCCTAATCAGTGTATATACATTACTCAAATGTATATACAAATGATAATATTAATGTATATACAAATGATAATATTATTATCACAAATGATAATATGTTATAAATATTTACCTATGTTTAAAAGCATTTATTTCATAAACTGTAGTAAGTACTGTACCTACTACACACCGATAAAATGTGCAAACATTCATGATTGATTTATTTTCAGCCCTGTGATAGTCTGGTTAGGCTGTACCCTGCCTCTTGCCCATTGTTGGGATGGGCTATGTCCCTCCATGACCCTGAACAGGATAAAGAAGGTGCAGAAAATGAGTGAGTGGAAGCAATAAGGAGATGTTGACCTAGAGGCCAACTTGCAAGGGGATCGTAGAAGGTGTTATTGTGATGCATATTACATTTCAAGCACGTGCATGTCATGCTTCAGTTTGAACCTGTAAAGTTATGTGAATATTGATGTGCATTGATCACATTTATTTGCAACCCTGTTTTATGCACAAACTAAAAATGTGCAGCTTATACAGACTAAAAAAGATTTTCAAAAAAGAGCATGGATAACTTTCCAGGCCTTTGGAAGAGAAACTCACCTACATCATCACAGATCCAAGATAAATGTGGGTCCTCATGCAGCCTAGTGGCCAGAGGCTAAAAGAAATGGGTCTCTATGTGACATCATAGTTTCCCCCAGTGAGGCAGAAATAAACTGATTATTAAATAGATGTTTCTAGACAGTCTGATGATCTTAAAAAACTAAAGTTAAACCTGCAAGCAGCATTGAACGCCCCTAGGACTTTGAACTGTGTTGCAACCACGTTTCTTCAGCACCAGCACTTCAGTTCGTTCAGTCAACCTGAATTACAATTCAGGCATAGATGGCAGGAATTTGCAAGCCTTGAAAATTACATTGAAGCATATTTAGTTAAGGTCTGTTGTGAAGCAGGAAAAAGCAAAGTGAAAACTGGGTAAAATTCCAAACTGTATGTTGGTGCAACTCCAATTGAAGTTGCACCAACTTCCTGTTTGGTGGCAAAGGTTTGGTGAAAACTACAATTCAGAAATGATGGGTTCTTGTAAAATTTTATTTATGTTACTTCAACTTGTTATCTGTTATCAGCTATAGATTATTGCTCATGTGATTAAAAGTGTAAACAGGGACATTTACCACAAAATTATATGTTTTCCTGTTTAAGTGGTCAGGGTTAAATTGATGTCAGCAAATTACACAATAAATGTATCCAGCAGTCATGCACACAGAAGTATTTTGGTGCTTGGATCATATGTGAGAGGTATAGCAAATTTAATTTTACATCGGTTTGGACTGTTAAAAATATAAATCATATGCTGTTTCATGCTGAATAGATGATTGCTGTGTGATTCATAGCCATTATCACTGAAACAGCATGATATCGGACCATCTGGCTTATTAAAAGAAAGAAAAACATAATTCATTTACATTTTTGTAAATGGCTTGTTGGGGTACCAACAATGGTGTAACTGGTGATTTTCCTCAGGACAATCATTTCTGAAGATGGTATTTTTTCAGAAACAAACATGCTCAAATTAAAGCTTGAAGTTTTCTACATTTTTCAGTGAGAGATTATAATACTGAAGCAAAATATTTACTTATTCTAAGATCTTGGCCGGAGGCACCAATAAATGTGGCTGTCACTATATAAAAGATACCATCTTGGCAAAGGAAGAAACACATTTATGCCCATGTGAGAACTTTACTGAAATATAGGATTCCCATGCCTGTCCTTTTTTATATTTAGATTCATGTGTGTAGATATCTGGAATCGGAGATTTATTTGTAACAAGAGACTATTTTTGTTTTTGTTTTCTGTAATACAGATAATAGGGAAACTGATAGGCACACCATAGAGGCACATAAAAAAACAACAAATAAAATAATTTCTTCTCAAGTGCCAGCTGTCCCTTTATGTTAATCACTTAATGCTCCTGTGAAGGATTTCCACTCTGACTCTTTCTGGTTTAATGAATAGATTATTCGCGCCAATGAAAAGCAATGAGTTAGAACATTTGAACAGCTGTTAACCTGTGATTGTTCACATCAGATTTACAAAAACACAAACACACAAAACTGAGAAACATACAAGACCTTTTACGAGATTTTCTTCAGACTTTGGCTTATTTTAAATTTTTTTTGCGTTTAGTCATTGTACATCACTATGGCAGCATACTGTCCAGTGTGTGTTTAAGAAGAGTAAGAGAAGCAGAAAGATGCACGATAACTACTGCAGATGAAGACTATCTGATAGTCATGTCTTTAGGAAACAAGAAAATAAAACGTAGTTGATCAAATTGTTCATCTAAAACCTAATTGGGAACCACTTTGTTGGTGCTAAAGCACAATAGCATTTATGTGCAGCAAACTGTGATCAAACCAAAGCAGAAAGCTTTGGTTATTAAAATGAAAAAGAGCTTACACTTAAGTTAACTTTGTCTTGCATTTCACTCAAAGTTCAGGACATTTCTATTTGTTATATTGCATGTCATTTTGTTGTCATAATTTTTTTAAGTAATGTTTTATCAAATGTTTTTTTAGTGTAAAGCTATCCATAGTTCGGTAGCTCTTTGTCACATTATGATGCATTTTTTACTCCCACTTCATCATAGTCATGTATAAGGACACCTTGTGAGTTTTTGCTTATGGTGTTTGCCAATCCAAGGTTCTTTAAAAATGATTCTTCTGCCCTCACTGTCTCCAGGCCACATTGTAGCTATCTAGTATGTGCAACAGGCGTGTCTGTCACTGAGAACAGAGCACAGTCATTTTTCTTTTGGCCAGCTCATCTCACTGGCCCCAGTAGCTCAGCCTGAAGGACGCCCTCAGCCTTCCCAGAGGGAGCAGTCATTCCTAGCTCTCTCTTGAGATGTACGATGCATTTAAGCTGAGACGGTCTGTTTTCTGTGTGATGTAAGTCTGTGTACGGATATGTGTTCCGTTGTTGTATTTTCAGGTAAAATATTCACCCGTTCAAATGTTCTCTTAAAGGTCAGCTTTAGAGTCAAGTGTTTTTGTGAGTCTGCGATCATTACATTTAGGAAGGGTTCAGGGATTTAAAAAATATATCTATTTTAATTTATCCTTTTTTATTACCGGTATAGATTGAGAATTAGGTGTTAATTGGTACAGTGTTAAAGAATGATGTTTAGACTTATACATAACCTGTCTCAAATCTTTTTTTTAGTGTGTAAGCTTTGTTTTTTCCCCTTATAGGGTAAAGATTATGCTGGGGAACAGTGACCCTAAAATCTATTTCCTCGAGCTGTACTTTTCTGCTTGACTACCTTGCACTGATGGAGGCCATTTGCTCTTTTTCCATTTGAGTGGAAACTTGTTGGTCTCTCTTTTTTCTCTTTTTTATTGTGTCACTTCTTATGCTCTGTCTCAGTCTTACTGTTGTCCTGATTTCCTCTTACTTTCCAGCTTTCTTTCCTCCTGCCGAGATAACAGTATTCCCTCCTCCACATGTACATTAGTAGCATAATGATGGCATTACCACTCAAGGAAATGGCACCGCATTTGGGTTTGCTGAGAATAGCTTTTACATCACATTTACATACCACTTAATCATCCACAAACCCATACTGGTTTGCTCTGACTTAAACATTCTTTTGCTATTTTTCATACATACATCCAGGGTTCTGTCTGCTCTACCAAGTAAATCTCTGCTGCCCTCTGTACTCAGCTTTGCTACCAAGATAAGTAAGATGTTGTTAATGACTTACTCAGTGTGAACAGTTTGAAACAGCTTTGAACATACAGATATACATACAGACATCTACGCTTGATTTGGTTGGACATCACAAAGGGAAGGAACTGATTATTAAAATAAATTCAAGACAGATGTAGATTTAAGAAGCAAGCCGATGAAGCTGGCTACTGAGTTTCACCAGTTTCAGACATGTCGTATCCATGTGATTTTTCTGTTCAGTCTAACTGTTGCTTTTGAGATCAACAGACCTGGTGCTGCACCTAACAAAAAAAGCACTACAGTTTGCCTTTTTAAAATATTTGGCTGATCAGAGCAGATGTGTCATACCACAACTGCATATTTTTATGATGTATTATAATAATATTATAAAATAATTTATACCGCTGGAACCCCTTGAAATTGAGTTTAATTCAAGACGTGTTTCTGATAGGAAATAGGTCATTAATATTCCAAAATAATTAAATAACAAAATGCCATGCCAAAAATCATTTATACTTTTCAGAATAATCAATTGAAAAATTAGCAGTCAAATGCTTTTTATAATTTCTGATCAGACTAGATTCAAGTTTGCACTCTGGCTAGGCCACTTCAAAATGTTAATGTTACTTCCACTCAGAATTAACATGTTGGTAAAATTAAAACATTACTTTAAACTTAATGCCATTATTTTGAATAAGAGCAGCTGACAAAATGTCAGCCATACTAGACAAATATTAAATCAAGAGAGTCCACATGTTGTTTCTTATCACTGATAGAAAGCTAGATATTGGAAAATAACTTAAAGATCTCAAAGCATTAAAAAGTGTGTTTTATGTCTTTAATATAACTTTTTTGTTTTCTCAAAATAATAGTCAAATACTGACATTGTTATGATTTTTTTTTTTTACTGAAAAACATTATTGTTGTATGTCCAGGAACGATCAAGACAAAGTGTGTTTTGTGAAATCCCAAGTTCTTACACTTATGTGGAGTATGTGTCACATTTAGGATGCATCCCTGTCTTGCATAATATGTAATCTGTTGTGGGACTGAAAATTACTCTATGCACTGTACATGAAGAAGTGAGGATGTTAATGTTTTTGCTATTTTCTTTCTTTTTTGATGTTGTTGCTGCATACCTGTGGCATTCACAGGTCATTATAATGAGGTCTTTTGTATGTTAGGGCTATTCTGATGTACATTCTGATGTTGTTGCTGCATACCTGTGGCATTCACAGGTCATTATAATGAGGTCTTTTGTATGTAAGGGCTATTATGATGTACAGGCAACAAGAAACTGTCCACATTATCCATTGAATTTTAAAACCTTTACTTGAACAGGTTCATGGCAGTGTACAATTTTTCACTAACTGAATAAGCACATGACTATCTTGAATTAACTGTTCAATGATCTACACACAGTCAACGAGGGCCTCCAGGGTGGTCAAATAATTATTAACTGAATTGATCACAAAAAAGGCCCAACTTCCATGCCTTGTCAGCAATTATAAGCCCTTGCAAGCAGAGATGAGAAAATTTGAATCGGTTCAGAAATTGCATTGCTTACAGTAAGATTGTGTACCGCTGGTATATGACACTGCTGATTCTTTGCAATGATGTAACATTTTTAGCAGTGTTGCACATGTGAGAAATATGATTTGTTTCTAAATTTCCACACTCAAAATACAATTTTTTGACATGTCCAAAAAAATGTGTGGCACCCTTTTTGGAGATGATAAACTGTGTATGAAACAGTATGTGTGGGGTCTAAATTCCTTTCCACTTTCTCAACAAGTAAGGTCCTTTGTTAGTTTCCAGGAACTCAGTCATAGTCTCCAAAGACAAACTATTTGGAATTGTTAACGTTCATTAAGTACTTGAATAAGGATCTTCCTTTTGAACTGTTCTCCTTCTCTTTCTGCCTTGCAGGCTACTTCACTCAGATTTCTACACTGGCAGATGTTCAAGAGAATGTGATGGAGTATCTCCATGTGCTGAGTCGTCCCAAAGTTATTGACCAGGAGCATGACACAGTGTGGACTGAGGCGTACATTGACAGCACTGTGAGTTGATCTTTTTATGCCCCTTTTTGTTTTATTTGTTGGAATGGAATACTATGTTATGAACTTTAAAACAAATACAAATTTTTGCTTGTGTTTAAAAAAAAAGCTTTAGCATTTTTGAGAATGAATGAAATATATAATGAAGATAAAAATCAGTGTGAATTAACACTAGAACTCCCAGGGCCGTCAATTTGACGGTTTTGAAAGTTTGACATGCCATAACTCTGGTTTATTAAAACTCTTGTCTTCCTGGCATCCTGACTTTTTCTAAACCTGTGTCTTGTGTATTCCTACGTCTCTATTTTAAAAAAATAACAAAGTAAATAAAAGATCTAAGTATTTCTACCTCTAACTACCACAGCCACTATTTTGACGGCCCTATTATTTACGTTGATATTTTTTTCCCGCGGCTGAGTATACGCGCGAGCCTTGCCTAGCAACCGCCACTCTAGAACGCAGTCTGAGAAGGAAATTGTTGGCATCCTACAAATGGCTTCCAGAAGGATATTTTCTGCTCAAGAGGCACTGGAAATGCTTCAAAAATTACATGATTGTTATTCTGGGGTCGAGAGGGATTCTGACGGCTCTTGGTCAGCATTCAGTTCCAATGACAGCGGGTCAGAGAATGAGCCTCCCCCGGCTAAAAAAACACGAGTTGTCCCATTAGCGGGAGGTTGTGGCACATTATTTCAAGGTAGTAAAAGACTATGTAACGATTTTATAATTTTAGGCTATAGTTTACAGATTAGTAAACTAATAATATATAAACTACAGCAACAGTGCCACAATCAGCGCAGGTTCAGAGACAGGGAGACAAGCCAGGTGCCCAGTGCCCAGCTATAAACCCAGCAATCCAGCTCACTGGCAGGAGAGAAACTAAAAAACAAGGTACTAATAATGGAAAAAGAAATAAGCAATAAGTTAGGTCATAGATATAGTAGCCCAGTAACAACAATCTATTCTGCGGTTTACAGCGTTTTCATCGCAAGTTGCGCACACCTGGGAAGGAGGAGGAAATAGGAAAGGATGGGACTGTGTGGACAGTGGTAGGGGAGGAAAGTAGAGGGAGGCGTCAGAGCCAGAACGCGTTGAACGCGCCAGAGTGAAAGGGGGGCGTAACATGGAGCTGTCCAGCTTTTGGTCAGATTAGTAAAGCTTTTTTTTTAAATGTACCCGCTACTCTGTATTATTTTTCAGTACTATTTATAAATAATAATAAAACTCATTGGTTTTGATCAAATACTATGATTAATTCTTGTCAAAACCATAATTTTATAGCGTGCAATTTTATAGCATTCTGACCAATGTAATGCGATGACGTCATCACCGCCCTTGCATCCAGAATGCTCGCCATCAAATTGATGGGCTTGGGAGTTCTAGTAGTGTTGGAATTCTGGGCGTCCTAGTGTTAAACACAATCAGAGAACTGGAAATGTGTCTCTGAGTGCCAGTGTACCAGCATGTGAAAGTGTCTGCTTGTATGTGTAGCAGATGGTATCATTAAGTAAATGAGCCTCTTGTGAACATTTGGGAGCCTTGTAGTGATGTAAAAATGCTTATGGCAGACATTGTTCTTTTTATTACAAAATGGCTTAAAAAATTGCATAGAAACCTCAGATCCCTTCGTCATGCTTTATTGTTTCATGACACGTACCCATTGTGCAAATAATAATCGCATTGAAAAGAAAGTGACAATTTGCACAAAACATGGTTGGTGCAATAAAGTGGCAAATAAATACTGAGGTAAGTGCTTGTCATTTTGGCCTTTTTCCATTTTGTGCTTTTGCACTTTTGCAAAGATCACTTTGTACAGGAACCATCTACTAGAGAACATTTTTTACCCAACCATCACCATGATCTTGGAAACATTTCACACCTGCTTTGACAACAAATAATTTATAATATTTTTCAATAATAAACATATTATCAACTTATAGAATACCATAATCAAATGCAGTAATACGACTCTGGTAAATCAAAACCAACAACAGGAAGTGACTCATAATGAATTGGGATTGACAAAGGCATCATGATCTCTCATATTTAGTAAGAGTTAACTTGCCTGAATGGGGAGAAAAACAATCAATGGAAATCAGCTATAAGATCCTCAGGGAATGATGTAGGACAATAATAATAAGGTCATTAATTTATAAGATTTCTACAATCAGCTGACAGAAGTAACAAGGGTCTGGCAATAGACAACGAAAATAAATATATACAGAAGGAGAAACTGGATAACTGGAGGTTTGACAATAGAAAACAAATGTATTACATTTTTATAGATAACATAACACATAAAACATGTTTGTTTATGCATTTATGCTGACACTTTTATCCAAAGTAACATACAAATGAGAATGTATCTATGCAGTTAATATCAAAGCTAACAATAAGCTACTTAGAAGAAAGACCACTAGTCAGGTTCTGTCAGAGATGACTGGGTGAGAGTATTAAAATAGAGAGCAGGCATCAATGGAAGTGCAGAAAGAGATAGTGCAGTAGTAGGGGTAAGAAAGTGCAGAATAGGTTCTGGGTTAGGAGATCCTCTTTGAAGAGCTGGGTTTCTAGCTACCATTGATGGGGCAAGAGACAAGGATTCCGTTTTGATGCAGATATTGTAGTGTATGGTCGATTTGACAAGCAGTTCAGTTTTACAGAGGTTCGGTTAGAGACGACTGACAGTCCAAGATTTGTGCTGGTCAGAGCCGGGTATCATCAGCATAGCAGTGGTATAAGAAGCTTTGTGATTGAATAATCTGGCCGGCCCAGTGTGGTGGTGTACATTGCAAAGAGAAGATCTCCCAGTACTGGAATGTAGGGGAACCCCTGTGGTCGGGTGCTGTTTTGCAGAAGTGTGACCAAGCCAGGATATGTTGCATGACCAACCAATGACGTATTATTCAAACCAGGAGTGTGTTCTGCCCATGCTAGAGAGTATGGACAAAAGGATACCGCGATTGTAAGTGTCAAAAGCTGCCGTTTAGTCGAGCAGGATAAGTAAGAGGATAAGAAAGAGGACTTAGCTCCCTCTTTGGTTTCTTTTATGGCTTTTGTCACAGCCAACAGAGTGGTTTCAGTGGAGTGGCCACATTTTTACCCAAGGAGGGTGTTTTGTGAGAGGTATTGTGTTAGCTACTTGAAGACCGCCCTTTCAATGGTTTTTTTTAGATAGAAACTTTGCCAGCAAAAAATTAGGCGAAAGTGTAGCTGGCGGAGGTTTAAGTGGAGCATGGAAAATAGTTGTGGAAAATTGTTTATGTGTATTAGTAGTACTGAAAATCTTGTCAATATAGGAAGACTTTTTTACATCACTGGCAGAGAATGATGACAGTAGTGCCTGGAATTTGGTTAGATAAACAGAATCTTTAGAAATTTGCCATTTCCTTTCTCCAGCTCTTAGGTTGGTGCTCAGTGGTCTTAGGATATCATTGAGACGTGGGACTGGGAGAATCAAGTGGGTTTGGGGAATAGAGGACACCTGTTATCCAGATTGAAGCTCAGTGTAGAGCAGTAAGAAACAAATCCCATAAGAAACAGAAATAAACATTAACACAAAATTAGGCACAATACAGTCACACTACTGGAGTATAAGTGTGCACAATTGTGTGTTTTGCTCATGTTCTTGATAATTTTTCTTTAGATTAAGAACATAAGAGGTGTTATTGTAAGTGTCACCTGTTAGAAACTAATTCCAAATGTTCAACGCTAAATTTAAACAATGATTTCTCTTCACAATTTTCCCCATGTTTTACTCCTATTTTTCCGACAATCTGTGTCATTGTTTGCAGTATTTCTCTTCATCATTGACACTTACTCCATTCACTTACCAAACATCAACAGTTTAACTAATTATTCCCTGTATGTCAACCCTCAGTGCCAGAAAGCACACTCCTTTTACACACTGTACCACTCTGCTCAGTAAAAACTGCATTGAAAGGCATTCTGACACTTATCCACAAATGTTTTTGATCCTCTCTCTCTCCTCTCCCTCCTCCTTCCTTCTGTAAACTGCTCTCTTTAAGCTCCCCCAAGCACAAAAGGTAAAACATCCGGTTTGAGGCTATTGTAATGCTGTGTTTTGTTGGGCGCTGCTGTGTGTTTATGTGCATTTCATGCATGGAGGTTGTGGTTTCCAGTAGCTGTGAGATGAGGGCAATGTTTGGGGTAACTGTCACACTCATGACATTAATTTTGTTCGTTACTTGTATGCTGTTTGTCAACTTAATGGCTCGAGTCATGCATCTTGGTAGCCTTTTTTTCTTAGTATTGCTCTCTTTTGTATGTGTGACTATACAAACACGTCTGTGCACACACTCATTCATCAGTGATGATGTTAGCTGTGCTTTGCGAGTATTTGCAGGCAGTTTGGTCGTCTGTGTAAATGTGGGGGTACATTTAGCTCTTCTGGGAGTTTTGTGCCTTTGTTATTTGTTTCGGTGGAGTTCTCCAAAACAAGCTGTTCTGTTGTGTTTGGGGTGCAAATCCAATAGTTCATAATGACTATGCAGGGAGGATCCGTTCTGATGCCTTTTATCATTTTCAGTAGCTTTCTTTTGTGATTTATAAATTGCATGCGGGTAATGATAAGAAGTTCTGTAATCATAACAATGAAAATGACAGAACAAAAGGGCCTCCTCACCAACATGAGCTGAGCGCTGAGCTGTGTCTTTAGACAGCTGATAGGCTGGATGTCTTACAGAGACTTTGTTTTTATAAATCTGATTCACATCGAAATGGTTCACCACACGTGGGTATGATGGACGGATGGATGGACAGACAGCTGGATGGAGGAATGACAGTTGACCTGGCCTCGATGAAAAACACTTGAACCAGCTTGGCCATAGTGTTAGATAAGAGTATTAGTCTTGAAAATGGATGTGAATAAGGGCTTTCTGTTCTGGAGCTCATGTGTATCACATTTCCAGATGCAGGGTCATACTATCTTTTCCCTTCCCACCATTTTCACTTTAACCCAGCCATCAACCCTTTCTTTATATTTTTCAACTTGCTCTCTCTCCCTTTACCAGGCTCTCTTCTAACATGTCCCTCTGCCACCTCTCCACTCCCTCATCTCCTTTGCCTCGCCAGCTCCATCCATCATTCTCTGGCTATTTTTTTTTCCTCAATCTGTCAGATGATCTGATGTTAGAGTTTTAAGAGAATGCGAGTAAGGTTTGGGTGAGAGGGATGCATCAGAAGGTATGTTAGGAGAGTCAGTGAGTTATATGATAATAATCAGGTATAACATTGTGAAGGTAAAGTAAATACCACTGCTTATCTCTTTTTTATGTCACCTGTTAGTGGGTGGGATATACTAGGCAGCAAGTGAATTTTGTCTTCAAAGGTGATGTGGTAGAAGCAGGTAAAAAAAGAGTAAGCGTACATATTTTAGCGATAGCAACTCAACTTGATCTGTCTGTGCATCTCCAGAGTTGCAGCTCTTGTTGGTATGTACGGCCTGCAGTGGTCAAATATCTATCAAACGTGGTCCAATGAAGGATCAGTTGTGTACCAGAGAAAGGGTCATGGGCGGTAACTGCAGAGTGATGGTTGGCCTGTGTGGACCGATTTTTTTTTTGACTGACTAGTGTAACTCAAATTGCAAAAGAAGTTAAAGCTGTTTGTTTCTGATAGAAAAGTGTCATGATACACCATAAATCACAGTTTGTTTAGTATTGAGCTTCGCAGCCACAGGCAGAAAGGCTGTCAATGCTGATCCCTGTTGACCATTGAAAGTGTCAACAATGAGCGCATGGCATCATAGCTGGACCACAGAGCAATTAAAGAAGGTGCCCTAATCTGATAAATTTTTAAATATCTTTTAGACCATGTGAGTGCCCATGTGACAAAGACTTCCCTGGGAAATACATGGCTTCAGGATGCACTATGGGGTGAACCTAGTGTGAAGAAATATCCCTTTGGAGGTGCTTGCCTTTCATGGCTTTCTGGTCATATCCCACTTGGATGAGACCCTGGGAATGCCCCAAAACTTACTGGAGGGACTGTAAATCCTCTCAGGCCTGGAAACATCTGGGAGTACCATGGGTTTCCCTAGAATGAAGTGGAGAATGGAGAATGAATTTCTGGCTTTCCCTCTTGGACCTGCATCGTGATCTCACATAAGCGAAAGCCGATGGATCAATGGATGAATGGACATACTATTGTGAACTGACCCCCCCATAAACATAAACATGAAAGATCTGTTGCTAACAATTGGGTGGCAAATGCCACAGCACATATTAAGAGGTCTGGTAGAGTTTTTGCCTCTGAGGGGCCAGGTCTGTTCGACAACAAAAGAGAGACCAACCCTTTTTAAGGCTGGTGATCTTGTAGGTGAGCTGATTTCAGAATCAGAATCAGAATCAGAATCCGCTTTATTGCCAAGTTTGTACATACAAACAAGGAATTTGACTCCGGTACACTTTGCTCTTTGGTTTTGTTTTTGCACTACAGAATATACATATTTACAATGTACAATATACACATATATAAATAAAAAGGTGCATTTGCAACATCTGTATGCTGTTGTTTTGTATTTTATTGAATGTTCAACAGAGAAACAGCCTGGGGAAGAAACTGTCTCTGTGGCGGCTGGTTTTAGTGAACAGCGCTCTGTAGCGTCGGCCTGAAGGCAGAACTCTAAACAGTTTATGTGCAGGTGTGTGGGGTCTGCAGAGATTTTTAGCAGCTCTTTTTCTGACCCTAGACCTGTATAAGTCTTGATGGAGGGAAGGTCAGCCCTGATGATTCTCTCTGCAGACCTGATTGTTCGTTGCAGTCTGGACCTGTCCTGTTTTGTGGATGAACCGAACCACACGGAGATGGATGAAGACAGGACAGACTGAATGATGGCAGTGTAGAAGATGACCAGAAGCTCCTGTGGAAGGTTTGTACTTCTTAAGTTGCCTCAGGAAGTACAGTCTCTGCTGGGCCTTCTTCCGAACAGTGTCTATGTGTGAAGACCATCTCAGGTCCTCAGAGATGGTGGTTCCTAAGAACCTGAAGTGATCCACAGCCGACACGGTGTTGTTGAGGATGGTGAGGGGGGTGTATGGAGGTGGTGTTTTCCGAAAGTCCACACCATCTCCACAGTCTTGAGTGGGTTTAGCTCCAGGCAGTTCTGACTACACCAGTGTACCAGCCGATCCACCTCCTGTCTGTATGCAGACTCATCACCGTCCTGGATCAGTCCAATGACAGTGGTGTCATCTGCAAATTTCAGGAGTTTCACGGACGAGTCTGCTGAGGTGCAGTCATTTGTGTACAGGGAGAAGAGGAGTGGGGATAGAACACACCCCTGGGGGGCACCAGTACTTATTGATCTGGTTCGGGAGAAGATGCTCCCCAGTCTCACCTGCTGCTGTCGGTCTGTCAGGAAGCTGTTGATCCACTGACAGGTGGAGGCTGGGACGTTGAGCTGGGTGAGCTTCTGGTGGAGGATGTCTGGTATGATGGTGTTGAAGGCCGAGCTGAAGTCTACAAACAGGATCCTGGCGTAGGTCCCTGGGTGGTCGAGGTGTTGCAGGATGAAGTGTAGACCTAAGTTAACAGCATCATCTGCCGACCTGTTTTGCTCGGTACGCAAACTGCAGGGCGTCCAGTAGAGGGCCTGTGATGTCTTTCAGGTGCTTCAACACCAGCCGCTCAAAGGATTTCATGACCACAGACGTCAGGGCTACAGGCCTGTAGTCATTTAATCCTAGGATGGTGGGTTTCTTGGGCACTGGGATGATGGTGGATCATTTGAAGCAGGAGGGGACCTCACACTTCTCCAGTGACTTGTTGAAGATCCGGGTGAAGATTGGAGCGAGTTGATTTGCACAGGCTTTCAGGCATGATGGGGAGACATTATCAGGTCCTCCAGCTTTCTTTGTTTTCATGCGCTGAAAGAGCCTGTTTACATCTTCCTCAGAGATCTTTAGTGCAGGCAGAGGATCTGAAGGTAGGGGGTTGGTTGCTTTGCTGGTCGAACCTGTTCCTGAATGGGATGTGGAGGAGTTGGTTTGAGGTGTGAATGGCTTCTTTAGTGCAGGCAGAGGATCTGAAGGTAGGGGGTTGGTTGCTTTGCTGGTCGAACCTGTTCCTGAATGGGATGTGGAGGAGTTGGTTTGAGGTGTGAATGGCTTCTTGTCATGTCTGCAGTAGAAAGATGCAAGGAAAGATACGTGAAGCACTTTTCTTTTTTAATTTTAATACGTTGATAATAAATAAGACAAATGGGAAGCTGTTCCCAGTTGATTGCCTGTTTATCATGAATTGAAAATGCTTACTGTCCACAGAATCATAGTGAATTATTACAAAAAGTCACTGTTTCAAAGGTAAAGTGTTACCACTGATTAAGGGTGATTTGGATGTTTCATGGATATTCCCAGAACACCTGTGAAGGCTTGCTGGATCCATGCCAACTCCTTTGGCAGTGGAGCATGCTCTTAGTTCTTTTACAGAAGCTGACAAGGAGGGGTTTTAGCTTCAGTGCTTTACACAGAGCAGCGTCATTAAACCTTGTCTCCAAGGCAACAAGGGTCACCCCATCTACCAGCACACAATTTGTCATAGTAACCTAGATTATGAGGTTTTCCAATGAAATACATAACACAGGTCAGGGGTTTGCATCTGAACAAAGGGGGTAGAAGTGTCTGTGTATTCAGGTCAGAGGAGTGAAAGAACATTATACCATTGTTGTATTGTTTTTCATCTTTCAAACCTCTACAAGAAAAACTACCTATAGACCTAAAGGATTACAGACAGGTGGCGCTGACTTCAGTTTTATGTAAATGCATGGAGAGAACTGTGTGTGATAAGTTAAAAAGGATGGTGTTGGATAAACTGGACCCACTCCAGGTTGGCTATAAGGGGAGGCATAGGGTGGAAGATGCGAGCCTCATGCTTTAAGACACCAAACACCTGGACTATGCACAGCCACACTCAAAAATTTTATTTATGGATTACTCCTCTACATTTAACACTGTAAATATCAGCATTTTACTGCAGCTTCTTTGAGACCTACTTGGCCACCCATCACTGATTCTATGGACTCAAAGTTTCTTACAGACCAGACCACAAAAGGGCTTTTTTAATGGGTTTAATACCAAGTATGCAGGTTTTAAACACGAAGCTCCCTCAAGCTTGTGTGAAGAAACACACTGATTTATAAATAGCTCAATGATTCTGTCAGTACTTTGAACATTTTATCCTGGTACAAATTTCTCACTGTGAAATATAAAACCAAACTGTCCTGGATCAACAACCAGGTCAGCAAAATAATCGGTTCACCTAAAACCTCACTGAACTGTACAACCACTCAGGAAGGCCATCCATTATAGAAGATTCTTCTCATCCCCTCAATCACTCATTCCAGCTGCCCCCGTTAAGCAGAAGTCAAAATGGTCATTTATTCCGTTTCCAATATCCGCCTTAAACACTTTAGAAAAAGAACTGTACTTTTATCCACTTTAAACAGTTGCTTTTAACAGCACCCGTTTATGTTTTAACGTGGTTTTTTTCGGGTTTTTTTTCTGTGCGTCTTAAAGTGTTTATTGTATATAAGTGCAGGAGACATTTACTCTGTCCAGGTAAATGATGATGTGTAGTAAGTTCTTATTTTGCATTATGATATAACTATTTTAAGAGTTAAATTCAAAGTATGGATGCCCAATAGAGACTCAAGAGTATAGACGTCTTGGCTGCTTCTCCTTCACAGATAAAGATAGATTGATCTATGCAACTAATCATATGATGAATATTTTGGATGATTGGTATTTAAATCTTTTATTTTTTCTGTGACTGGTTTGAACAATAAAGCAAAGTTTTAAGCACGTGTTTTACAAAAGTATTGTAATATTCTCTCTGTCTAACCGTTGTAACTCCTATTAAGAATGACTCTCGGTAAAGATGTAACGATTTATTGAAATAGCTGTTGTCCGCCATAGCCACGCCGTACAGAACCAGTCAGAGAGAGAAAAAACCCCATCTCCTTTTACCTCCACTCCCTCTTCCTGCTGTAAACTGTCGTGAACATCCAAACTACAGAGCTGCTGCAGGAACGTATAACTGAAAAAATGCTCTGGAACAATTTAACTACAGAACATGCTACACTACACCCCCAGAAGGCCATGTGGCTGGCACTCCCTTGTCCTGACCTAGTTCCAGAGGAGCCGCGGTGTCCAAACGATGTCTCCGCGGGGACGCCAGTAGCACGGTGCACAGCTACCTGGCGTCCCCGCGGAGACAACTGCACCCGGTAAACAACCTCCCCCAATCTCTCCCGGATTGGACATGGCCCAACCCAGTGACTGTCCAGTTTAGGGCACCTGCCTCTCTTCCGCGTGGGAAAGTAGACCCACACTAACTCCCCAGCGACAAAGTGCCGCCCCTTGTTGTGCATGTCATAATTCCTCTTCTGTCGTACTCCAGCATCCTGAATATGCTTCCTGGCATATTCGTGTGCAACGTCCAGCCGATCCTGCAGTTGCCTAGCATAGGCAGGTCCGGCAGGGGTCCCTGATGCCTCAGGCGGTCGTCCGAATGCGAGCTGTGCAGGAGTCCTCAGCTCACGGCCAAGCATCAAAAGGGCAGGTGTACAAGAAGTTGAATCCTGGACTGCCGTGCAGCATGCCATGAGGATCAGTGGCAGGTGTAAATCCCTGTCGCTCTGATGACCAGACGTTAAAATGGACAGCTGCTCCACAAGAGTCCGATTAAATCGCTCCACTAACCCATCACTTTGGGGGTGGAGGGGTGTTGTGCACGTCTTGGCTATAACCAGCTTCTGACACATGGTGGAGAAAACCCTGGATTCAAAATTTCTCCCTTGATCACAGTGGATGGATTCTGGGACCCCCAGTCTGCAAAACATCCCCTCAATTAGGGCATCCACCACAGTTCCTGCCTCCTGGTCAGGCAGCGCAAAAGCTTCTGGCAATTTGTAAAATAATCCACTGCAGTGAGAATGAAACGGTTTCCATGCTCTGTACATGGAAAAGGCCCCATAATGTCCACCCCAACCATTGCATGGGTTCACCTGCTGGGAACTGTTGTAACTGAGCCCTGGACTGTCCCTGTGGTCCCTTATGAGGGGTGCAAGGGTCACAACACCTGCAGAAATCCTCCACATCTCTTTTAACTCGACCCCAGTAGAGGGCTTGGTGGATACGCCGAAGAGTCTTTGTAACCCTGACCTGAGCCCACAGGCCCATGTACTCCCCTGAGAACAGTTTCCCACAGAGCTTTGGGGACCACAATCTGCCAAGTCCTCACTCCCGTGGCTGGTCTGTCCAGGCCCGCTGCAGGACACCCTCCAGCAACTGCAGCGCTCCAAATTTGTCCCACAATCCCTTAGTCTCAGGAGACAGTGCGGCCACCTCCTCCCATGGTGGACGTTGCTGCACCTCCACCCACAACATAACTACCCGAATGTCAGGGTCCTGCCTCTGCTCTGTAGACCAATCAGCAGCTCCCAACACTTTCAGCCCTCCGCACTTGGGACTGGTTACCTCATCCTCCTCTATGTCCCCCCGGTCAGCCGTATTTAGCGCCTCCTTCAGGTCTCACCTGCGACAGGACCGCCCCTAGACCCACACCACTTGCATCAGTGTCCAGGAGGAAGGGTAACAGTGGGTCTGGTGGTGCCAGGACGGGTGCACTTGTGAGGGCCGGCTTCATTCTAACAAAAGCCCCTTCACAGTCCTGTGACCAGATGAATGGCTGGTCCTTCTGTAACAGCCGGAACAAGGGGGATGCAATACATGAAAACCCCTGCACAAACCTCCTATAATAGGATGCCAGTCCCAGAAAACCTTTTAACTGTCTCTGATCAGATGGTGTGGGCCACTCATTGATAACCCGCACCTTTTCTTCAGCAGTTCCCACTCCGCTGCCAATGCCGTGGCCTAAAAAAATCAATCGTCTGGTTAGAGCCAGAATGTCATCTAAGAACACCAAACATTCTGTCCGTGGAACATTCGACAACACCCGCTCCATCAGACGCTCAAATGTATCAGGTGCATTACACAGGCCAAAACAAAGCACTTTAAATTGCCACAGTCCTTTTCCCGTGCAGAAAGCAGTCTTGGGTCGCGCGTCTGGGGCCAGGGGAACCTGCCAGTAACCGCTCCTTAAATCCATGGAAGAAAACCACGAGGATCCAGCCACCAAGTCTAGGCATTCGTCCACACATGGAACGGGGTATGAATCTGATTGAGTCGTCTGTAGTTGACACAAAAACGCCACTCCCCCCCTTTCTTTGGCACCGTAACCACAGGCGATGCCCAGGGGCTCTCAGAAGGCTCTATAATGCCCATCTGCTGCATTTTCTCCAGCACCTGATCTGCCGCCTCCTGACGACCTAGGGGAAGACGCCATGGACGCCAACGTATGGGCTCCGCCTCCCCAGTATCAATGGAGTGCTGCACCAGAGAGGTACATCCCAGCTCATCCTCCTCACATGAGAAGCAGTCTTGAAGTTCTCTTAATAGACTCCACAGCACCTCCTTCTGGTTGTTATCCAGATCCACGGCACTCCTCTGCAGGACCCCATGCAGCACCTCCATCCTTTTCCTCTGGTTCACGAGTGCACAGGCTGTGTCTGCACCGCTGGACCCCATGTTGGCAAAACAAGTGGGTGAAATAACTGCCGGTGCAGTATCAGTCTGGGACACACCACCAGTAGCAGCATCCAGGAGAGGGGGACCCCCCCCCGCACGCACACACACACACACACGCACAACACCGTTGGGGCATTACTGTCAGTTCTGCACCACCACCGACATCCTGGGGCCTCATATGAACAATGCAATTCCCCCCAACACTCAGTGTGGCCCTCTTTAAGTCCAACTGACAGTCATGTGCTCTCAAAAAGTCCAGTCCAAGGATGCATGCATCCTGTACATCAGCCACCCAGACAGGATGTGTGACTTCTTGTCCCCCAACTGTGAGCAGCAGGTTACCCCTCCCCTGCATTGGTGCTAACTCCCCAGTTACAGTGCGAAGCTGAACAGTTGTTTCCTCTAACTGGGTCCCCAAAGGTACCACCTCCGGTCGCACCACTGTCACTGTTGACCCTGTGTCCACCAATGCCATACAGGGAACCCCCTCAATGCATATAGGAATATGGCAGGAGTCTGACATGGAAGTCATCCCCACTACAGCAACCCCTGGCTCTCTCACCCAGCCGTCTCCTCCCAGTGCGATGGTGGGCATATTGGGTGTGCAGGACACAGGTGTGGGGGTACGCAGTTTCCCGCCTACTGTACACCCAGTACGTTTCCCAGTTGTCTGGTCTGGCTGGGGCAGTCCTTCACCAGATGCCTAGCGTTCCCACAGCCCCAGCAGAGACTCTGCCGCAACCTTGGCAGTGTCTGCTAACGTTTCTCTGGGGTTACTTTCAGACCTCTTATTAGTTCAGTGACTTCGTCTAGCCACACTGGTCTCTCTGCTGCCTTCTCACCCCCAGTCACCTACCTGATCCTTGGTGGCACTTCCTTTGTGTGCCCCTGCACAGAAGCCATCACCATCTCTTTCTCCAGTGCATATTCCAGAGCCTCCTATAGCGTGCGTGGGCGTGCGAGCTGGGTGTGGGCACGTATGTCAGGAGGGGACAGAGCCCTCACAAACTGATCCTGTGCCAGTTCAGTCAGCACATCCAGCGGTATGTGAGCATAAGCTCTCCTAGTCAGGCTCTCCACATCGTTCGCCAAAGCACGCAGAGATTCTCCTTCACTTCTTCATCGCCCACTCAGTTGCTACTGCAGCGTGCTCTTCAGCGCGTCATAGTCGCCCCTCTTGCAGGATCCAGCAGCAGCAGACAGGACAGGGCGTCCCCCGTCAGACACATGGCAAGTTGAAGAGCTCTTTCCCCCAGCAACCAGCCGCTAGCAGCTGCTAGTATTTCAAACTGAGCCCTGAAAGCTTCCCAGTCCGATTTACCGTCGTATTTAGGTGTTTTTATCCCACATGGTCTGCTCGGTCCATGGGTGGCGCCATATTTGCTTACGTCCATGGTGCTGGGTCCTGAAGCTTCTGAAGGAGGGACAGACAGATCCTCCGTGGCGGTCTGAACTGGGCTCTATGTGGAACATGGCTCTGTCTTCACCTTGGCAACAACAGCATGGCCACCCAACCAGTGTTCAGTCCCTGGTCCTCCCTCTTCAATCTTAATGCGGACCGGAACGTCCATGGTAATGTCACACTAGATAATGAATAGCACACCGTAAACTGGAAGGCTGCGCTCATAACAGGTTTCCAGGTCCAGTAAGGTTCACTTCTGATACCACTGTAATATTCTTTCTGTCTAAACTTTGTAACTCCTATTAAGAATGACTCTCGGTAATGATGGAAAGATTTTTTTGAAATAGCTGTTGTCGGCCACAGCCACGCCGTACAGGACCAGTCAGAGAGAGAAAAAAAACCTGTCTCCTTTTTCCTCCCATCCGCTCCCTCTTCCTGCTGTAAACTGTCGTACACGTCCAAACTACAGAGCTGCGGCAGGAATGCATTTGCCTGCTTTCCTTCTTCATTACCTTTTTTTTTGGCAGAGCATCAAGTATGCTTTTTCCCAGAGCAGCTGAATGAGGTTAGACTTTTACAAACTGCTGCTATACTAAAATAAATAACTTCCTAGATTAATGTTCATGTGCAGAGAGTACTCAGAGAAGGGACTGCTTGCCGCTCTAGTGATATATGATCCAATAGACCTCTGCTTGGAAATAGATTTTGTATTTTTAGATGATGCTTTGCTCGTTCCTTCTGTCCTTTGATCGATCACATTCTCCACCAGCAAGGCCATCCATTGTTACAACAGCTGTACTTAGGTGTGCTTTGTTCTCTCTTTGATGTCCAATGCTGCACACTGGATTGCTATTACCAGCTGTCTGAACACGGTTCACCAATCCCCTTCCCTCGCTGTTTGAAGGAGACTGGTTGGAGACTAACAGTGTCCTGTCGTTGCCTGTTATTACTGGTTGTAGATGAGGGTGAGCAATGAAAGATGTAGGTTGTGCTGAAGGACTATGATATCTGACTGATTAAATAATGTTACTTCCAAAGAAAATGCATAAAGATTACTGAATTTGACGTAAGTACAGGATATAAAAAAACAGTGTAGGCTATTCTTTTTGCTTCCTCTAGTCCTGATTGCTTCATATCTTAACAGGTGCATCTCAATAAATTTAAATATCAGAAAATATATATTTTTTTGTCATCTCAAAATGTGCAACTAGTTTAAAATAGATTTCTTACACAGGGTAAAATGTTTCAAAATTTGGTTTCTGTTAATTTTGCTGATTTGGGTTAGAAGCCAACAAAAACCTAAAATTGTGGTTCTCAAAAATTTGACTGTTCCAGAAAACTAATAAAAAGGATAATATTTAGAGTAATGTTAGCCTATTGAAAAATATGTACTGTACAATATACTTTTGATTAGTGCTGCATGGCATTGAGGTTATCTGCCTCTGGCTCTGCTGAGGAGTGAAGGAAGGACTTGTGTCCCTTATCTTTGTCTTGACAGTACCCCATAGAGGTTTCTATGGGATCAGATGAGACAGCAAGCTCACCTGACCTAATCAAGCAAAGAGATACCATGGTCATTAAACCAGAGGTTTGTACTTTTGACAGTGTGGGCAGGTGCCAAGTACAGCTGAAAAATGAAATCAACATCTTGATCATGCTTGTCAGCAGAGGGAAACATAGCAACTTGGATTCTGTGTCTGACCCCTCTTCCGCCAAACTCTGGGACCTTGATTTCCAAATGAAATGAAAATCTTAATTTCATCTGAAAAGTAGACTTTGGACAACTGAGCAAAAGTCCAGTTATTGTTTTCCTTAGGCCATTTAAGATGCTTCTGATGTGTTCTCTGGTTCAGGAGTAGCTTGACACAATCAATGCAACACCTGCAGCGGCCCTTGTAAATGGCCCCCAAGTTATTAAATAGACTTTTCTCAATTCATTCATGTGGTCATGCCTGTCTTTTGTGTACATATTTTACCACATGTTTTCTTTCAACTCAACTTTCTATTGATATGCTTTCATACTGTACTCTGTCTTTACTGCCAAATCAGCATTTCTACCCTTGATTGTGTAGACCATAACTTGGCCATCAGATAACTACATCTGAATTGCATATTAAAATGTACCAGTCTTATGTAATTTCTGAGAAACTGTGTCTTGGATTTTTATTAGCTGCATGCCATAACCGTCAAAATGACCAAAAATAAAAGCTTGAACATTACGTGGTAAATCTGTTTTATATCTGAGTTATTTTTTTCATTTTAATTACTAAAATAAATGTTTTAAGATATTCTATTTCAATTCAATTCAGTTTTATTTATTTATTTATTTCACCAGTTCACAACACGTTGTCTCAAGGTACTTTACAAAGCCAATTCAATCAAATCATACAGATTTTAAGTCAGGTACATACATTCCAATTAATCCCAACTATCAAAAAGTGCAGACAGATTCAGTGTATTATTCAAATTGGTTAAAATGTTTTCTATCTTAGGAAACCTAGTAGATTGCATCGAGTCAGTGACTTGCCGCATTCACTCCTTCTGGATAAGCATGTAGCAACAGTGAGCAGTTGCTTGCACTGTCTTTGCAGCAATCCCTCATACTGAGCATGCATGTAGTGACAGTGGAGGGGAAAACTCCCTTTTAAATTGGAAGAAACCTCTAGCACTACCAGGCTCAGTGTGAGCGGCCACCTGTTACGACTGACTGGGGGTTTGAGAGAACAGAGCAGAGACAAGACAAGCTCAGCCAATAGCTATGTCTAGGAAAGACAGGGTTAAACACTGATAGACAGGGCCAAGTGTATCATCTGTAGAAGGTGAGCAATAGGTAAAGCATTCTAATTGACTGAGATGCAGTTTTGTTGTGTAGTAGGGGCACATTTTTCATGTCTTTGGTTAATTTGTGGTAACCATGATATGAAAAAATACATTACTGGAGAATTAGTTTTTTAACATTTGTATACATTTTTGAGTGGACAAAGTCAGGCAACTGTAAAGTTCAATAGTTTTGGATTTTCATCTCTAATGAATTTTGTTTCAGATACATACATCAACTGTGAAGATAAATATGATAATTACAAAGGCAGTCTTCTTTTGAGTCAAGATACCCATATTTAAACTGGAAACACGTCCATTTGATAAGCTTATTCCTCACAAGATCAAAGGCAGGCTCTGATTGAACACATTTTAGGGCAAGAAAAAATATGAATAAAACATGCCATGGAAGTTTTGAAGGTCCCTCAAGAAGATAATATGACCAAAGCTGCTTCAGAAATCCCATCAGTTTCACGTGGGAGATTTTATGCAGACTGAAAAATAATGTACTCATTGGATGTGATTAAGGAAGATGTTTCATATAATATGCATGGAACGATTTAGCATGCCTGCGGTTAGATCTTGTTTGTTACTATAAAAATTATATTTCATAGCTAGCTTCACTCTTTTCCAATCCCCTTGTCTCCCTCACTTCTTTTTATACTCTTTCACTTGCAATCCATCACTGATTATCTCTCACGACACCATCAGTTGGAGGATGGTCAAGGTCCAGTCCTGATGACCACAGTAGCAATGCCAGTGTTCAGTACCAAGAATGAGACTGTAAGTTCACATAAAATACTATACAGACTTAAAAGCTAATTTTCTTTTGAATTTTACTCAAGTAAACTTTGCATTTATTTAAGGAATGATGCTTTGAAAAAAACACTAATTTCATTTTGATTGGACTCTGTAAATTATGACCCGGTAGAGCATGACTAATTTCATTTAAATTATAAATTGCAATAGTTGTAAGTAGTGTCTCAGTTGGAGTTTGTTGCCTTTCAAACAAACTGAATGATATCTGTAAAATGTGTTTTTTTTCCAGAGAAACAGAGGAATCCTGCTTGGGGTGGTTGGGACAGACGTGCCAGTCTCCGAGCTGCTCAAAACTATTCCCAAATATAAGGTAACATGCACAACAGAATTCCTTTCAAATGTGTATGACCTTGCGACGTTTCCTGCAGTGTGTATTCAAGTGAGTTTTTTGGTTTTGTCTCATACTTGTACCTGCAGCGATGTTTGCTACGTTTTTGCTACGCTTGTAATTTTTGAATAAAGCTTAAGACCGATTCAAAATGCTGCTGCCAAGCTCTTGTCTGCGCTTTGGTCCACCCCAAAACCCCATCGTGACAGAAAATTTAAGTTAATGCAGTTATTCGGTGTGAGGAGAAAGTCACATATGTACGTACATTCTAAAGTCCAAAATTATTAATGCCCCTGGCAGATTGAGATTTTAAATTATTTTAATTCAGCCAAGAAGTTTGTGTTTTATTGGATACAAGGCAGGCATCTCTCAAATAATGTAAAAACAGTATCAAATAGTAAAAAGTATCTGATTTTATTTACATTTTATTGTAAGAATGTCATGTCAAAAATGATTCATACCCTTCTTAACACTGAATGGAAAAAATCTTTATTGGTATTACAGCAATCAAACCCTTCTTACAATTGCTAACCAAGTGTTTGCATGTTTCTACTAGCATTTTTGTCTATTTATTTTTGATGATGTGCTCGAAACTTTCGAGGTTAAAATGATTGCTTGTGATCACTTTAATCTTTAGCTCTTTCCACAGATTCTAGATTTAGTTCAGAACCCTGACTGGGCCAATTCAAAATGTTAACATTACCTCCAGTCAGACAAAACTGGAATTGGTGAAATTATATACTTACTTTAAATCTAAATCTGCCTGGGTTATGGAAAAATTTAGGCCTAAATGTAGTTTGATTTCACATTGATTAATTTCAAGCAAGTTACTACATCAGTGCAGTTTGGCATGAAGCGATCGGCCTGTTGCTCTGCTGACGTGTTAAGGAAAACTGGGAACCATGAAGTGCTTTCCCAACAATTCTCAAATTTGCTTTGCTTTAAAATCTACTGTGGTTTCTGCTGGTACACTGTCAAGTCAGCAGTTTTTCCCATGATTTTGTCGGCCATAACACAGCATGTTTGTAATAAAGACACACTTTCAATGATCTTATGCAATATTCTAGTTTTCTGAGAAATTCAATTTTTTTTACTATAAATAATTATCAAAAATATCTAATGTTAATATGAAAATTCTTAGTGTAATGAATCTAAATAAGAGTTCCTGAATGGAAATACGGAAATAAATGCAGTCTTACAAGACATTCTATTTTCTTAAGATGCACTGGTATGAGATAAACATTACCATGTTTATAATATTATTATACTAATAGCAAGTAAATATTTATAGCTGTAACTGCTTTCAGTTTACTTGGTTTGTGGGATGCTCCAATTTAAAACCATAAGGTAGAATGTATGTCAAAGCCATAAACTAATAAACAACAGTTCTGTGGAGCTTTTCACACCTTTTCTACTTTCCTTTCCTTTAAGCATAAGATGTCAGGAACATTCAGCACTGCATGTAGAAATACGATCTGAGTGTTTTCATCACTAGATTTTCCATACTGATTTCTTTTATCCCACTGAAGCCTTGCTGGATTTTAGGTTTTGCCATTGTATAGTGGGTTATTTGTCCAGACATCCATGAATTAATCTTTTTGTTCTGAGTTTCATCATGGAAACAATGATTCCTATTTTAATGACAAGGAGCTTGATTAGTACAGATTTACAATCAGGAAAAAAATTGTTCTGCATCATTTGTGTTTTCCTGTGTTTCTGCTTATCATCCTGTCCTAGCTGGGCATTCACGGCTATGCCTTTGCAATCACCAACAATGGCTACATCCTCACCCACCCGGATCTACGACCACTTGTGAGTACCTCAGATGCTGAGCCCAAAGTTTAACCCGATTAACCCAGCAATCCCACAGAGACTGGAACTTCAGTCTATTGCATTATTCTGCACCTATTCTGTCAAATACATTTTTTGCTTTAGCATTAAGATAGACTGAAGATCAGTTTGGAACAAAATAAAATGTGCGGGTGCTCTGTTCTCTGTCCTGTCAGCATCATAGTTGTGTGGCCTATGTAGATGAGGAGAACGTTTTACAGCCTTCTGCGGCTCTCTGAATAGACAGAGATACGGCTATTGAATGGCTGTGATTAACTCTTTTGTACTCATCCACTCCCCTCACAAGAGAGCGAAGGAAGTTACCATACTGAAAGGAGGGGCTGAGGGAGGTGACCCCCAAACTGTAATAAAAATGAAAGAGAAAAAGGTGCAAGGTACCAAAGCCCAGTGCAACACTGGATGAAAAAATGAAGACATAATGAAGGATGTGGAAAGAACAGATGAGGAGAGGGCGGACAGTGAAGCAGACAGATGGATGGTTTAATAATGGTCTAATTAAAGATGTTAATGAACAGTGTTTAACAACTGTTGAGGGGGGTGGGGGGTGACCTTTTGAGATAAAGGAAAAAAAAATAAATAAAAAGAAAATAAAACGGAGATTTATTCACACGTTAAAGGGGAAAATTTTTCTTTATTCCTTTATTTCCCCCAGATCAAAAGCTGATAACCAAAGCCCCGTGGGTGAAAAGGGCGGGATTAAAACTGTGGGGGTTCCAACTGAGCTTCTGAACAATGCTTAGTTGGTATCAAACGGCCCATAGTGTACCACACAAGTATCCCCCACACCCTTAAATTGCAACCACCAACCTGAAATGTTGATATAAGGCAGGGTGGATCAGAAATAAGACTTATTGGACCAGTCAACATTTTTCCCATTTGTTATTTTCTAATTCTGATGAGCCTGTGCAACCTGCAGCCATAGCTTCCTGTTCGGAGCTTGTTGTGCATTCGGAGATGATTTTCCACATTGCTTGGTTGTAACAAGTGGTTATTTGAGCTGCAGTTGCCTGTCTTCCTTCTGAAATCAGTCTCATTGACCCACCCTGCATCAATGAGGCATTTTTGTCCATTGGATTTTTTTTTGTTGCTTTTCTGGCATTTACTTTTAACAAGAGGGATCGTTTTGATTGAAAATCCTGAAAGATGACACATTTCTGAAATGTCCAGAGCAGCTTGTTTGGTACAACGTCCATGCCACATTCAAAGTCAGTTAAATCCCCTTTCTACCTCCATTTTATTCCCCCTTGAAGTCTGAACTTGAGCTAGTTGTATTCACCATATCTAGATGCCTAAATACGTTTCTGTCAATGTGATTTCCTAAGTGTGTTAACATGCCTTTACATGACTCAGATATTTTTAAAATACGAATTATTGACACTATTTACATTTAAAATATATATATAGTTTCTAAATATAGAAAAGCAAAATAAGAAAAAAAGAAACCAATAACAAAATGTCAGATTTTTTTTTTTAATGCCATTACTGCTCTGGATTAAATAGCTGCTCTTTGTCTTTCCACTATGTTAACATGTACTAAACAAACATGAAGCAGAAATTGAAAAGTTTTTGAAAAAAATTAAATTTACCCCTGTTTTAATAAAAGTGGGGTGCATGAGAGAAGTAACTGAACTCACTGCTGGCTAGCTAATACATAACCAAACCATTGATCAGCCAATGCATAGATAAATGTAACATAACCATCTTTGCGAAATGGGAATACAGAGTTCCCTGCCAAATTATTTAGCAAATCTGTGTCCTGATCTTTTCAGTATTTAAAGGCATTTCCAGCTTCAACACATATACACTGGTGTATGCTTTATCATTACCAATGTACAAACATTTGTCCTAATATATGAGGCTTAGATGATTTATTCCTTACTATTAATGCTATTACCTTAGGCAAATCAGGCTAAAACTGTTTACCAGATAAAATTCTAAGGTAAAACACATTTAATCACTAATTGAATAATAGAAAACTTTATGTAAAATAATGTTGTGCCTTCCTGGTGTTTACTATTTTATGTATCTTTGCATTTGAACATTGAGTAATAATCATGTTTAACTTACAATCTAATTAATGCTGAGTTATATTTTCATCAGTATTTATCTGTTCGATTGAATTTGTGTTTTCATGGGCCCGTGTGTCTAGTACGGCGATGGCAAAAAGCGAAGGAAGCCAAACTACAGCAGTGTGGATCTGTCTGAGGTGGAATGGGAGGATAAGGATGACACGGTCAGACACCAGTAAATCCACATTAAGCCTCACCACAGTGCTGCTCTGAATATCTGAAGATCTACAAGGCTTTTGTGTTTCTGCTTTTTGTGTTTCTAGTTGAGAAATGCCATGGTCAACAGGAAGACAGGGACCTTCTCCTTGGAGGTGACTAAGAGTGTGGACAAAGGGGTAAGCAGTCCAAAATTCAGAAAATTAAACCAACATTTGTTTTTTGCCTCCAAAAGGTGTATGAGCAAGACAACCCAACAGTGACAATTCACTCTGCCAAGGGGTTGTTAAACCTGGCACAGCGATGCACTGCCATGACTTAGGGATTTTGTTTCCGATTTGATTTGCTCTGCATACATTGGTGAGTGTCTGTGTGTGAGCCCCTTATCTCCACCAAGCACATGTTGCTGAATGCAGGGGGCTGCATCCTCCCGATGATTCAGTTTCACTACTTGCCTGTATCTGATGTAGAGTGGTGTTCAGGTGTATGTGTGTTAGTGTCAATGTGTGTAGGTATTTAGCATTTTTGAAGCTTAGAGGGCTTTATACATTAGTCTGATCATTAGGAATTAACACATCCATATTCACAATTATCTAACTACACAGTGAAAAAAACACACAGCAGCAGCAGCTTAGCAGGCCAGTCTCAACCACAACCATGCCGTCAATGCACCACTAGATGGAGCTAGATTGTAAAGAATCCCATCAGATAACAGATGTTAGGCTACTAAATATTTGCTAAGTGATCTGAAACAGTGCATTAATGTTTGATTTCAGAAACGTGTGCTGGTTTTACACAATGATTATTACTACACAGACATTAAAGGTACTCCTTTCAGGTAAGATGGATGGATATATTTATCTAAATTAGCACTTAAAGAAATAAATGATGTTTTGCTGTTTTTTTAAATGTGTTTATTTCAATTTTAGTCTAGGGGTTGCTCTTTCCAGAGGGCATGGAAAGTATTTCTTCAGAGGGAATGTCACTGTGGAAGAAGGTAGAAAATATTTCCTTTCTTATTTTCATCCTTTAGCATTTCACTCTTTTTTTTTTATTTAATTTGTTTTCATAATCCTGTCTGTACTTGTTATTCTCTCCACAACCTTTCTTTCTCTCTTATTGGTTCAGTGTCTTCATGTGTTTGTCCCCAACTAAACAAGAATTTATTTATTATGCTGCAGTGCATAATAATGGGCCAATTGTCATGGAATACACATCTGATATTAGTGACAAGCCACTTTATCCACACAAAGTATTCCATAAATTAGGTTGGGTGGCTGCACGTTGTAAGCAGCTAACGGTTAGCCAGTCACTTTATTCTCAGTGATTACAAACCGACTGTATGTTGACAGTCTCTCACTGTTTTTCTTTCTACGAAGCACCAAATTGTGAAATAGCACTTTGTTTACAATGATGTGAAGGAGATAGTAACTTTAGCGTTGCTAATGGACCACAGTTAGCCAGACGCTGTAGTTTCAAAGTGCTTACAAATCGTAAGCACTTTGAAACTACAAATCGTACAAACTAGAAGTGTCTTCTGATGTACTTTGTTTTGATTAGGAACATATGCTTTGATGCATAAATGGGGATAATCCCTAATTTGCTGTTATATTCAAAACTTCTATCTCTATCAGGGTATCTGCAATACACATATTTCGTTAACATTCAAGATTTGTTACATTTAATTACATTCAAACTGAGCTTCTAAGTATTATGGTTCTTTAAAAGAAATTTAAGTCAGTTGGGTAAAATTTGAATAAGGCCTGATCGATGCATCTTTGGTTGTACCATTATGTCTATATATCACGTCATATATATCACATTAAAATTCAGCTGGCAAATCAGTAGCCCTGTGTGTAGCATTATTCTTTAGTAACTGATCATATATTAGGTATGTAAAATCTGCAAAGTATTATAACTTTACAGCTTTGAAACACTTAGGTAATAGACATTTTACTTTACTTTAAAGTAGCCTAAAAATTGACATCAGATCAACATACAAGTAAAAATTATAATTATTTGTCTCATTTTCCCTAACTAGGCTTGTTCACGTTTCAGTGTCCCATTTTCTGCCTATATATTTAAGTGATTTTGCTGTGCATGATGGTGCTTGCTTGACGGTGTGTGTCTGCACCTGCCAGTGTGTATTTATTCAGTATATTTTCTTGTCCAGCTTCATGGATGTTAATATTCATGTGGGGGTGCCTCTGTCTGTAGGTCTCTCTCCCTGTGTTTCTCTAAACATGTCTGTCATGCAGGACTCTTGAAGCATGACTTGGCTCTTCCTGATCTAATCAGACCTGTCACTTTCATTCAAAAAAGACATTTTTCAACCAGTTTTTGTGTTTAAGTTAATCTGCATTTTAAATATAGAGGCCTGTCACTTTTATGAAGACTTGCAGGACTTTGAGACAATCACTTTGAGACGGAATATTATCATTCTATCACAGGACTTCATGACTTGGAACATCCAGATGTAGCTCTGGCCGACGAATGGTGAGAAGACAATGAAAATTAAATATCCCCCTTCTCCACTACCCTGTTGAAATTATTGCCTGAATATAAAGCTAAATTATAAATTCAAACACATTTACGAAAATTAAAAAGCTTCATAGATGCTTTTGCATTTCTAAGATAGATTCATGGTCATTTTCGTCCTTTATGGTCATCGAAGTCAGAAAGCAAGATCCTAACAGATTAAAGTTGATGCTTTTCAAATTAATGCTTGTAAATGAAAAACACACATTAAAAGGTTTTTGTTTTATTGAATATATTATTTTAGATGATTTGTAATCCAAAGCCAGATGAGAACAGAGGGATTATTTTAATTCAGTTTATTTATATAGCGCCAATTCACAACAGATGTCTTCTCAAGGCACTTCACAAAGTCAGGTACATACATTCCAATTAATCCTAACCATTGAACAGTGCAGTCAGATTCAGTTATTTATTCAAATTGGATAAAATGTTTTTCTATCTAAGGAAACCCAGCAGATTGCATCCAGTCAGTGACTTTTGCAGCTGTCAAATGACATTTTCAAGTAGATACTCAACTAAGAGATCATCAAATCAGTTTAAAATTAAACTTATCTTGAGCCAATTAAAACTGTAAAACTAACGTGTGTTTTCACTTTGTTTTTGTTATGCTATAGGACATACTGCAACACAGATGAGCACCCCGAGCACCGCTACTTGTCTCAAATAGAAGCAATAAAGATTTATCTTAGTGGCCAGGAACCCCGTTTGCATTGTAAGTTATGTTTTTTTGTTGTATAGCACTTCTTCTTTAACTGGTACATTATTTGTTATCCCTGGCCATGTATAACCATATTTTGTTTTGTAAACTTCTCTTTTTGCCTTTGTTCTTTTAGGTGACAAGGAACTGATTCAGGAAGTTCTCTTTGATGCAGTTGTGACAGCCCCACTGGAAGCCTACTGGACCAGTCTTGTGCTTAATAAGTCAGAGTACGTCACCCACAACTCTGATTTATTATTAGACAATATTTGTACTAATAAGCAGCCTGTCTCATTTTGCTGATACCAATAACACAGTTGCCCACAAAGGCAGGTCAGTTTATAAACTTTTCTCATTATACAGAAACTCGGATAAAGGTGTGGAGATTGCCTATCTGGGCACAAGGACGGGACTGTCCAGAATTAATCTATTTGTGGTGCCCGATGAACTCACAAACCAGTAAGTGATCTGGCACATGTATGTAACTGTTTTAAATGGGTTCTGGTCATACACTTGTCAAGTGTGTAGATGGAGATTAATTGTGGGCTTCTGATGTTGCATTTAAACCTTTCTTTCTTGGTGCCCCAAAGAGCTCAAATAAAGCCTCAAATATGTATGTACACTCTTACTGATATTGGGACAAATGCCCCTTAGTCATCTACAAGTGTTGATTTGGACATTTGGCCACTGTCAGAATTGATAAGGTTCATCGAAATTGCTGGTTTCCTGGCATGGACTTGACATTGAACCAGTGATAGTCCACACATTTTTATTAGGGGTCATTCAAGTAGCTTTGCGTCAGCCTGCTTGATCCTTTCCCAAACTGGACTCAGTGTGTGTTGCAGAACATTGTTTGGTTGGAAAACCCAATTGTTTCCAAGTTTCAACCATCTAGCAACAAATTTGACAGGAAGTTAAACAATTTAAAGATAGTCCTTCTTTATTATTCCGCCTGAATTATGCAATGCACCGACCATCAGCATAATGCTATTGCCAGCAGTCTCGACAGGTGGTCCAGTGCTCCTAGGTTTGAAAGAGACATTTTTACTCTTCCAAATATTCTTCTTGTCTTTGAGGCCAAACGGTTTTAGTCTTAGTCTCCTTTGACCATAAAACCTTTCTCAAAAAGGCAAGGCAAGCAAACAGGAATCTTTTTTTGTGGCTGGCATCCTCTAATGTTGACTTTAAACTTGAACTAAACTTTAGTTACTATTTTTCAGTTAATTATAGACATATGCCTTAGTGGTTCTTGGGTTGTACTAAAACATTATAACATATTTGATTTTGTCTTAGGGGAAATGATTGGGCCATACGGTTAAATCAAAACATAGTTGGGTGTTCTAACAGCGAAGTCTAAACACACATCAAAATGGCTTTGGAAATGTATGAGGTAGGCCAACATTAACCCTATTGAAAATTTGTGGACCATGCTTAAAAGCTTGGTCCGTGTCATGGAACTGACCTATTTAATTTAACTTGACCAGCTCTGCAATAAGAGTGGTCAAATATGCAGCCAATACTATCCCTGTAGGTTGTTGATGGCTACAAAAAAAAATGTGTCTAAGACACATTTTTTTTCAAATCTTAGGGAGTGTCTGCATGTATATATTTAAGGCTCTATATATATAATTTTGACTTTGTGGATTAGCATTCATCAACTGTAAATTCAAATTTGTACCCTCAATAGTTGTTTGAAAAAGTTATTAAAGCTGTTTGTTCTTTTGTCATTCCACCCTGGAAAAGGAATAGCTCAGATACAGCATCAAATGTCCAAACCTAAAGTTTAGTTCATGATGAGCGTATGTAAAGTCCTGATCAAAACATTATCTTGATTGTCAACATTTATCATTTTAAATCTAGTTAGTTTGGTTATTCATCATTTGTATCATTTGCTTTTTGTCTCCATCAAGAGATTTCCTGACAGCTGAAGACAAAGAGGGGGTGTTCAATGCTGATCACTTTCCTTTGTGGTACAAGAGAGCAGCAGAACAAGTTCCTGGCACCTTTATTTATTCTCTGCCTTTCAGCTCAGGTTTGCTGTGCATTAATTTTTTGAAGTAAAATATTAGGTGGTATTTAAAGTAAAATGTAATTAGTTTGTTTGGATAATGTAATTGACAACTCATCACAAAACACTCAGTTTAAGTTTAAAAACAAACCATTTTGGGCATTTCTCAGTGTTTCTTCCTTTTTTCCTGATTTCATTATTTTCTCTGGCTTTTGTCTGTTTGCCTTTCCTCTTTTATTAATTCTGCTCTGTTTGCATTTGGACAAGGCCAATTGCTGATGGTTGAAATAAGATATGTTAGGGAGAGGCTCGCCTTTTTTCGTAGTGGCTTGCCCAGAACCCACAGTTTTATAAAAGATCTTTCTAATACTCAAGCATCTCACGCATATTCAGATTAACAGTTTCTCTAGAAAATGCTCTGTCTTCCAAAGGAAGAACGTGTTCTCATCTGTTCTCAGCCTCAGGCTTTCCATTAGTGCCAGCTAATACAAGTGATCTGAAAGCCTCTTATTTACTTGCCTGAGTTGCCTTATATGCACCCTTCCTCCAAGGACTGTGATAGCTTTAGCAGTGAGACAGTATAGTCTGATTTGTAACATCTTTGTTTCTCTAATCACTGTCTGCTCACTTCCAAACATATGAACTCATCCGATATGACCCAAATTTTTACCTTTTACAAATGTGTGATTTTTTTTTTCCCGTTCCTATGTCTGTTCCCCTTCTGTGTGGTTTAGGTTCAGAAAACAGGAGTGTTGTATTGGCCAGTACTGCCATTCAGCTTCTGGATGAGAGGAAATCCCCCATAGCTGCAGGTAAGTGGAAATTCAAGAGCTTTTTTTTCTCCACAAACACTCTTCAACACTGACAGAGACAGTATTCTCCTCCTCACACTGGTGTGCTTTATATTCCTGCTCTACAGTTGTTCTACCCCCTGCTTACTTTCCTCCTTTTTTGAAAGCTGAAACACTTGTGGCCCAAATGTTCTGAGGTTTTGTGTGGTTTTATGTGTTCATTTGCATCTGCTGGAGTGCACTACACAACATATAATACACTAGCATACAAAAAAGTATGCGCTAATATTGTCATATTGGATTTAACAAGTTTGACCCACATGCAGAAAGCAATTCAGGAGCCGAGTTTTATAGTTACAAGTTTTATTTACAAGACAAGGCAAGAACTGGGAACGGGAATTGGAGTATGAACTGTAAGAAAAATAAAGCAAAAGGTAAGCAGGGATAAACTGGAAATAGAGAATGATAAATAATGATTCAGTCTTACTGGGGAGAAAGGGATGATCCACCAGAGGGGGAGGTGGAGAAAACCCAGAGGATTGTTACCCGTGGGAACGGAGATGGTGAGTTCAGGTCTGCCAGGAAGTTAGGATGTCCAGGGTATACTGTGGAAGAAGCTTGCAACCGTGGGAGGGTGGACAGGGTTGGTTGAGGAGGATCCCAGGTATAGAGGAAGCTGCCAGCCGGTGAGATCCACAGGAGCAAACGGAGGTTTGAGTCTTTGTTCATGAGGAGAAATGACTTCTTCCCAGAAGACAATAATCCAAGAGGTTCAAAAGCTGACAGCGAGGTCAGGTTCAGGTACACCTGTAAGGCAGAGCATGCAGGATTAGCAAAGGCAAAACGAAGACAAGGCAAGAGTAATGTGGCTGGAGTTGTACCACTAAGGGGCAACACTCTGGCAATGAGTTGCTGGCAGCCTCCTCCTTAAATCTTCCTCTGGAGATGATCAGGGTGATGGAAAACACCTGTCGGACCCCTCCACGTTAAGACGCCATCTAGAGGCTAAACACAGTAAGCAGCACCCAAAAAACAACCATGGTAGAGATCCTGACATCACCCCCCCCCCTCAACGGCTGCCTCCTGGCGGCCCTGAAGACGTGGACGGACGAGAAGACAGGAAGTCTGTGATAAAGAAGGAGTGCTGGAGATGAATGGTTTGACTTGGGAGACGTGGAACACTGGGTGAATACGAAGGCTGGACGGCAGACGTAGACGAAGAGCTGAAGGACTGATAACAGAGTCAATAGTATACGGACAATGAAACCCGGGGGAAAGTTTTTTAGACATTGCCTCTAACGGGATGTCCCCGTGAGGAAAAACCCAAAACCTTTCTGACCAGGAAGGTAAGTAGGAGCTGGTCGTCGTTTGTGGTCAGCATATTTCCTATTTTGGTCAGCTGTACGAAGGAGAGCTGAAGTAGCTTTGCTCCAGATCCGTTTACACCTTTCCCTAAAGTTTGGTTGGGGAAAAACAGAACCCCACAGCTATTCCCCTTCTCCACTGCAGGAAACAAGGGGGTTGGTAGCCAATTGCTACCAAAATGGGGAGAGACCCCAGTAGCAGCTGAGATTTTGAATTTTATTGCAGATTTTCCCCCCAGGGAAGATAAAATGGACCAGTCAAAGGGTTTGGGGTTAGCGGTCATACATCTGAGGGGGGATTCTATCTGCTGATTCATTCGCTCAGTCTGACCGTTTATTGGGGATGATAACCTAAACGTGAGAGAGACCTTAGCTCCAAGAGCTAAAAAAAACTGTTTCCAAACCCCAAAAAAAAATTGAGGCCCGCGGTCAAACAAAATGTCTTGGGGTATGCCTGTGAAGGCGAAAAACCACGCTGCACTAGCAGCTGAAGCCGTTTGGAATGCAGATTGGAATTTTTTTAAACCGGGAAACCAAATGACAAGATTTAGAGAATCGGTTTTCTACAGTGGGGGAAATGACTGTGTTTCCTTTGGATACAGGTAATCCTGTTACGAAGTCTAGTGCAATGTGAGACCAAGGTCATTTAGGGATGTTTAATGGTTGCAGTAATCCAAAAGGGGGGGCTGAATTCCAGATTTTTGCCTGGCACAAACAGAGCAAGCTTGCACGTATTCCTTTACATCTTTGTGTAATTTAGGCCACCGGGGGGTATAACGTCTGGAAATGAGGGCAATGGTTTCTGCTGACCCCTGGGTGCCCTGAGAATTTGGCAGTGTGGTACAAACGAATGAGTCTAATTCTAACAGATGTACGCACATAAACTCTGTTAGGGGGACCCGTACCTGGATCTGGGTTTCCTCAGTCTAGCTTGATTTATCCAAATTTTCTATCTCCCCCAACCACAGCTCCAAAAGGTCCTGTGAGAGGGCACGATGGGTTCTGCTTTTTCTCTCTCGGTAGTATCCGGTGAAAAAAGCCGGGAAAGAGCATCCGGCTTTAAGTTCTTAGTACCCGGGCCTGTAAGAGATGGATAAAAAACCCAAAAAGGAAAAAAAATAAGGACCATCGTGATTGGCCGGGGGTTGGTTAAGTCTTTTTGCCGACTGCAAATAGGCCAGATTTCTTATGATCTGTCCATGCAAGGATGGGATGTTTGGCCCCCCTCCAACCAATGTCGCCATTCCCTCAAGTGCTAAATTTAATAGCCAGAAAAGTTCTCCCCTTTTCCCCAATCATAATTTCGTTCCCCGTGCTGGTCAACCTACCGGGGAAAAAAAAAGCACAAAGGATGGAGCTTTCCCATCCGTGAGGGCCTGCGGGAGAAGCACTGCACCAACGCCAGTGTCAGAGGCGTCCAACCCCCCAAAAATGAACTGTTTTTAGGAGTCCGGGTGAACCCAAGATAGGAGTCTGGGGTGAAAACCCCCTTTCAGGGTCCTGGGGAATGCCTCGTCTGCTTCAGGAGTCCCAGGCGAATGTTATTTTTTTGTTTGGTCAAAAGGCGGTGAGGGGGGACCCTGCGATGAGACTAAAGTTTTTTTGAAAAAAATCTCCGAAAAAAAGTTGGCAAAATCCAAGAAAAAACGCTGTAGTTGTTTTGCAGGAGTCTGGGGGGCCCACTCTAGCACTGCCTTGATCTCTTCAGGATCGGAGCGAACCTGTCCACCCCTAGGATGTAACCCAAAAACCCTACTGAAGATTTGTGGAAAATTCACATTTTTCGGCTTTGAAAAAAACAGTTTATTTTTTCCAAAAAGTCTTTTGGGAAAGGACTAGACGGACCCTACGTGTGTGTTCCTTTTAAGTCTTTCGAAAGGGTTTCATCAAAGGTAAAAAAACACAAAAAAATTCAAAAAGTCCCTCAGGACACAATGAGAGATTTGAAAACAGCAGGTGCTTTGCTTAGTCCAAAGGGCATGACCAGATATTCAAAGTTGCCCAACGGCGTCTTGAAAGCGGTTTTTTTTCCACACATCCGCCTGGGGGATCCTGACTAAAAGATGATAGGCATTACGGAGATCGAGCTTGGTAAAAAATTGGGAAACCATGAACGGGTTCAAAGCAGATGAAAGAAGATGAAGGGGTTTTTTGATTTTTCACAGTGATTTGGTTTAAAACCCCCGGGAAATCTATACAGGGGGGGGAGTGAACCATCTTTCTTGCCTACAAGAAAAAACCCTGCTCCTAAAGGAGACGATGAAGGGCGGATTAAAACCCACCAATGACTCAATTTATGTAGTTCCTCCATAACCCCTTTTTCTTCAGGTCCAGAGATATGATAGAGCCTACTGGATGGTAGGGGGGGCCAGGAAGTAAGTCTATGGCACAGGGCTAGGGTTCCTGGGGGGAGGTAATGATGGAGGCCTTGTTTTCGCTAAAAACTAACCCTTTAAATCGGGGTATTCAGTGGGGGGGCAGGAAAAAGGGTCTGCAATCTCATTTTTTGGTTATGCAGTGATTCAGAAGGGCAAGGCGCGGACAACTGACGGGGAGACAGGAAGAATGGCACTTAGTGGACCAAGATTCCTACCCGCCTTTTTCCAAACCCGTTAAATATGAGGATTGTGGTTTTCTTAAGCCGTGGGTAACCTAGAACTATGGAATTTAGAGTGATAGGAAAAAAAAAAAACGAAATCTCTTCCCTGTGATTACCTGAAAGAATCAATGTGACTGGTTTTTTTAAAAAAAAAAACGATGGGGTAAATTTGAGGAAGTCCCCTTTGCCCATCTAAAGAGGAAGCTGACTGAGGTGCAGGTAAAAGGTTCTATCTCGATCTGGACTTCCTTTACAAACTCTGGATCGATTAAATTCTGGTCGCTTCCTGATTCGATGAGAGCGAACAGGTTTTGAAAAAGGGCAATTTTGAAATGAAAGTGGCCGGTAAACAAAGTCTATGGGTAGGGTGGTCGGTCCCCTAGTACCCCCCCTCTTACTGACGGACCTGCCCTTTTGGTCCAGCGGGGCAGACAGGGGAAATTTTACAAGGAAATGCTCAGATGAGCCACAATAAAAAACACTGGGTTTTTCTGTTGGCGCTTTTAAATTTTTCCTCATGAGAAAGTTTAAGTGTTCCCTATCAGCATGGGTTTTCCTATATCTGCACTGTGAGAACAACAAGGGGAACAAACTGTTTTGGTGGCCTGATTCGAGAATCGAGTCCTAACAATCCCCGCGTCTAAGTTTGGATTTCTCTCTTTCCTCTCATTCGATTGTCCAATTCATACTGCTAGATTTTGATTAGCTCGTTCAATGTTCTTAGGGGGTTCGTTAAAAGGGTCTCGTCTTTAAGGATTTTGTTCAGTGACTGAAAAAAATGGCTGTCCTAAGTGCACATTCAATTCCCCCCAGAAGCTGCAGCTTAAATGCGAAAATCAATAGAAAATCAGCCACAGACTGGTCTTTCTGTTTGATAGAATATAAATTTACGTTCCGAAGCGGTCTGATCTAAAATTTCGGATGAAAAAAAAAACCTGTCTAAACTCACCCTCAAATTTTGAAAAAGAACAACCAAAATCTGAACAGCTGGAGAAACGCCCCTTTGGGCCCTTTTAAGTGCCTTTTCCCGGGAATAAAAACCTAACACATAGGAAATCTTTGGAAATCGATTGAATACCAAGGTGCATTGGAGAAAAAAACCCCTTTCAAATTTTCTTTTTTCACCCAAAAAATTTCTCCGGAGTAGGAGAAATTTACCTCCCCGGGGGAATTTGGCAGCTGTTTGTGTGACCAGAGGAGATGGGCGCTCTCTATTGCTTGGGGCGTTAAAAATAACTCCGGGGCACTGATTAAAGATGCTAGATTTCTTCCGGGGATCTGCTGGTTCGTTTTTTGTCTCTGTTGTTCTACAAGGGCAAGGAGGGAAGAATCATGGGTTTGGTTATGTGTTTGTTGGTCGGGAAAGACTTCTCCTAAATGCTTCTGCTGGGTTTTAAATTTGGCCAGAGTGTTCTGTCATATTGATTTTAACAAGTTTTGACCCACATGCAGAAAGCAATTCAGGGGAACGAGCTTTATAAATTTAGAAGTTTTTATTTACAAGACAAGGCCAAAACTGGGAAAGGGAACTGGGGTATGAAACCCGTAAAAAAAAATAAAGCAAAAGTAAAGCAGGGTAAACGGGAAAAAAGAATGAAAAAAAATAATGATTCAGTCTTACTGGGGAGAAAAGGGTGATCCACCAGGGGGAGGTGGGAAAACCCAGAGGATTGTTTACCCGTGGGGACGGAGATGGTGAGTTCAGGTCTGCCCGGAAGTTTTGGGATGTCCAGGGTATACTGTGGAAGAAGCTTGCAAGCGTGGGAGGTCGGACAGGGTTTTGGTTTAGGAGGATCCCAGGTATAAAAAGGGAAGCTGCCAGCCGGTGAGGGTTTCCCAGGGCAAACCCAAAAATTTTTGGGGTCTTTTTTTCATGAGGTGAAATGACTTCTTCCCGGGAAAACATAATCCAAGAGGTTCAAAAGCTGACAGCGAGGTCAGGTTCAGGTACACCTGTAAGGCAGAGCATGCAGGATTAGCAAAGGCAAAACGAAGACAAGGCAAGAGTAATGTGGCTGGAGTTGTACCACTAAGGGGCAACACTCTGGCAATGAGTTGCTGGCAGCCTCCTCCTTAAATCCTCCTCTGGAGATGATCAGGGTGATGGAAAACACCTGTCGGACCCCTCCACGTTAAGACGCCATCTAGAGGCTAAACACAGTAAGCAGCACCCAAAAAACAACCATGGCAGAGATCCTGACAAATATGTACAAATAGGTAGACACATTGACTATGTGGTGCAGTCTGACAGTTAATTGAGGAAGCCAGAAAAGCAATATAATTAGAAAATATAAAAAAGGGGAGAACATTGTTATAATATAAACACAGGGTTTTAAAGTAACTGCAATTTCAGTCAGAAGTTTACATTTACTTATCACTGGCCAAGGGAGTGCCCTACCACACTGCAGAGGAAGCTAATTTCAACCGCTTGTATCCGGGCTCTCATTCTTTTGGTCATGACCCAAAGCTCATGCCCAGTGTTAACAGTAAGATCAGGAACCGACCGGTAAATCTCTTCACCACCACAGGGTTCGGAAGCCGCACCTATCCATCTGTCCATTTCCTGCTCCATTCTCCCCTCACTCGTAAATAAGAGCCTGAGATAGTTAAACTCCTCCACTTGAGGTAGGAACTCCCCTCCAACCCAGAGAAGGCAAACCACCCTTTTCTGGTTGAGAACCATGGCCTCAGTCTTGGAGGAGCAGATCCTCATAGCTGTAGCTTTGCACTCAGCTGCGAACCACCCCAGTGGATGCTATAGGTCTTGGCTAGTAGGAGCCAGCCACATCATCTGCAATATGGAGACGCAAAATCCACTGGTTTATTGTAATAGGGAGACAGTTAAGTTGTGCTGGAAGTTCCTAGGGTCTTCTGAGACATGGAGGTGGCTAAGCCCCGTTCTTGTAATATTGTAAGGCTGGATATCTTCAAAGACACCGATGACATCTGTAACGACCTTGAAATTAGCAAAGCTGCTATAAAGAAGATCAGGAAAAAAATTGCTCACTACTTTTGGAGTTCGTTGTCCAAAAGAAGTCCAAACCTGAGGAAGGTAAAGATGGATTACATGCAGGCCTACACATTCACAGCATGTTGCTGTCTCAAGTGTGTAATTAGGCAACTAATAATAATAAGCAATAAGGTTTGTGCAATTTTAGTGATAAATTATAAAACCTTTGCATTTTTATCACCTCCAACATCTTTACTTTGTTGTTGTTGTTTATAAAATGAGCCTAACTTAGGCTCCGCCTCCTTGATGGCCCTAATTGTTGTTTGGTTTCTACCAAAGAGCATATGTCAGCAAAAGGAAAACTCCCCAAAATCAAATGCTGTCTGCTTTCTAGTAAAGACTATATGTCAGAGCAATAAATCCCCCCATAAATCTGAGAATTGTGCGGACCATAAAAGAAAAGAGAATTTCGTTATTAAACTGATGGAGTTTTATCAATACAAGAACTTGAAAATGGATGCATTTAGATTTAATCCCTAAAACTGTACCTTTTCACAGCTGCTCTGCAAATTCACTCACATAATGCACATTCCTGTATCAATCTAAATCCATTAATCTAAACATCCTAATATGGACTATGCTATAAAAAACATCTGTACTTGAAAACTAGCCAATTCAAATGAGCTCTGACATTTCTGATAAAAAAGATTGATCAAATATTCTGTCAGGATTATGATAGGATCTTGCTAATGGTTGCAAAAAGCAATTGGTTTCTATGCCAGTAACTGAGGGACATTAATCTCAATGAGTGTGAAAAAACCAAATCCAAATTTGTATGCCAAATCCTTGTTTTAAAAACATTGAAGTTTTATATTGGATTGTTATTTAACTCAGCAAAAGAATGGGATGAATCACTCATTAAAATTTCAAAATTGATATGAAATTGATGTTGATAATAAGTGTATATAAACTACTGACCAGTTAACTGTTATCACAATGGCTAAAAAAAGAACATACGAAAAAACATTTTAGTCCAGAGGGTCATTTAGATGACTCCAACATTAAGTTAAAATCCTTTATATGGTTCAAAAGATGTTTAAATAGGACAGTCTGTTTAAAATTTGAACTTTATCACAGTTACCAGTACACAAGCTTTACAGAATGTATCATAATATAGGATTACTTTTGGTTGATGTTCACAAAGGATCTTCAAATGATATCTGTGTGTACACTGTCAACTTCTGAGGTCAAGCAGAACTGCAGAAAATTATCTCGAACGGAGAGAAGAAATGATGATGGAAATGAAGAGGAGGATGATCTTTTTGAAATTCAAAGATAAAATAAGAGAACAAGCAAAAGGGCAGAAAAAGAGAAAATTATTTCACGGTGCCTGGATACGTTGACTTGAAAGCAGTGCATTGTGGGTAGTCTTTGCCTGGGGGAACCCACTGGAGCAGAAGGACAACGATGGGAGAGTCTGTGCAGTGCCACTGCACACACAAGCACACACACACCCAGTTTGTGTTTGTGCACGAGTATGCACAGAGTTAGAGTGGTGCACAAGCAGCCCACAGTTTGCACCAGCCCACAGTATAATTTGACCCTGCTCATTTCATCTCTGTTCATTCAACGTAATAGCATTTTCTCAAATCCTTCTGAGCAGCAACACAAATGACTAATCAGTCAGAAGGATTTAGGAGGGACCTATTGTTGCAGTGGGTGCTGATGTACAGTAATGATGATCACACTTGTCCTATCTGGGTATGTCTGATGATTTTATATAAGAGTATCAGATGGGAGGTGAGATGTAGGCTAGAATGCAAATTTAGCGTAAGCCGGTTAAGGCCAGTTTTCACTGCCCTGCGCTCCACTGAGCAACAGACTTGTGAATACGCCAACACGCTAACTTAACAGGACAGGCCGATGACGTCACATGCCACTGGCCCTGCAGACATCACTGGAGTAACAATGTTGCCGTGCGTGTACGTACATACTCGTTTACGCCAGCATGTCAGTTTGTATGTGTGTCTGTGTTTGCAGTCACATCCCAAGCCACGTGCAGTAAAGCGGCTGCCGTGAATTACACAGAACCATACGACTCAGGTCAGGCATGAACACCGAAGGCATCTGTGTACCTCAATGTGTCACTAAAGTACAGCGAATAAATTAAAATGCTGTTTTAAATATGTGAATTGCTTCTCTTTGCAAGTCAATATACAAAAAAACATGCAAAGATAAAAACTAGATACCATTGAAGTCAAGAAAATCTGACTGACATTATTTGTAAATGTGGTTCTTTTGTCAGATTATTATTTTCATATTAATCATGTAATTATTTTTTTGTAAACCAGATCGTGAACCATCAGTCTTGACCTACTGGATGTGTTTCACATAAAAAGAAAAAAAATACCATTTCAATTTTTATTTCAATTATTTTTATCTTGATCTTTTACAATTATCCTCAGTGTAGGGCATAACATTGTTAGTTGCGCAACACAACAGGCACATTTAATTAATTTAATTAATTAACTGAATCCAGTAAGCATAAAGTTGCAGATTTTTGACTTGTAATATTCAAGATGCTTTTTCATTGCTTTACCCACAGACAGATTCAGTTGTTTGAATTTTGCTTATTATTTTTTTGTTAGTTTTCTACTTAGCCAGTACAACTCGTGATGGCTGACTGAACTGGGCTCTCTCAAACCTTTCTTTTCTTTTACCAAATGTACTTCTTGGTAGTTTTAGCAGCATCTTTGCATCTGCAACAAAAATCACTTGTTCGTCACTTCAGCATATTTGGTCATTTAAAAATAGGGTGGTTTTACACAAATGGTAGTATCTTCTAGATTGTAAAGAGATAGTAAGTTCTTTTTAAAGTAGGGTTTGGCGGAGATCTTAATTGCGGTCAGTATTTTATCTGCTGTAAATAGCAACCTAAACAATCTTAGTATGGATAAACAGATGTTTTACCAGACAGTAAAGCTAAGCTAGTCAGAATGGGGCCAGTTCCAAATCAAATACTGCCATCTTAAAATAACGTCTGTTTCAAAGTGTTTAGAAAACTATGTTATAAGCTTTTTTTCATAAGACTATACATTTTGTATGGACATTTATGTAGAAGTCTGAGTTTAATTACACAAAACAGGGTATTTTCCAATAAGTGTAAGCAAAATAAATATATGATGTGAAAGTGATGCATTATGGAAAAAATTAAAAATAAAAGAAGTTATATAAGTTATTTGAATTTTTATACAGCCTGTTTTTACTTCAGATAGTTACTATGTTTCATTTTTCAGGGTGCCTCCCACAAGGAACTATATTGATAAGGTACCAGTTTGTTAGTGTAAATAAGAGTTATATGTAAAATATTGTCTGACAAAAATCTGCAGTTTTTGGGATGCAGTTTTTCTGCTTTGGAGCTGTTAGCTTGATTGTTTGGTCCACAGTTGGCCTTGCCTCAAAAGTCTTCACACCTGAGTGAAAATGGTATTTGTGATGTAAAATTTAACCATAATGAATCATTTAATAACTTTTTCCACTTTTAATGTAAAACTTATTCTGTACTATTTAAAACAAACATCAATTAGAAGCATCAAAAATAACATTTACTTGTCTGCTTTCTTCAACTTAAATATTTAATAAATTACAATATCCGTCCGATGAGGCTTGTTTGTCAAATTAAAAAGTACCTTTTCAAAATAACAACCTTTAAGCAGGTGTTAAACATACGTTTCATTAAGCCCACATTTTTTTTATTAAAAATGTTTTTGTTTTAATCTGATGTATTATTCTTATCTTAAAATTGAACACTGTTTTCATGAACTGTAAGCGAAAATCACCATAATTGACAGAAACAAAGGCTTGAAAACATCCTTCTGTGTGTAATTAATCTATATAATGTGTTTCACTTAGTGCATTGAGTTACTGCAATGAATTGAACCTAATAGTAGTTTATACCACACAATAGCTGAAAGTTTCTTTGAATATCTCTGCATCAAATCCCTGTTCCTTTTCATTCTTAAGGACACAGAGATTTTGGAATTGATAACCAGAATTCAGACAGCAGTTAGCAACAATGTTTTCTTTTATTAAATATATAACATACTGAAGGACGTGTTTTACCATTACCAGTATTATGTAACAATCAAGACTGACCCGAACAAATTTACTTGCATGTGTAAACTATGAACCCATTAAATAGTACATACAAAATGTCTGAGTCCAAGTTATTTTCATTTTAGTTGGTTCCATTATTGCTTTAATGAATTTTTCATTTTCACTTCAGTTTCCAGAAAATATCCTTTAAAAAAGTATATTTCCTTCAAAAACATTTTAGCATTGCTAGGCACAGATGCTTTAAGTTCTCTGTACTCTATTTGATCTTTCTCTAAACACGCACGTACAAGCACACACACTCTCTCAAGCACAAGTTAAACGTCACAGGTTAATTTTGTTTCAAATTCACATCATTGATACAAATAAATGAGGACATAACTGACAACAGCTGCCTAATATGGACTATTATAAGTCTAAATCAGACTCAAAATGATGAGCAATAACACAAAAAAAAGATAAAATCTGGATTTCATTCTATAAATACCAAAGCTTCACATTACAAATGCCTACGAATACACACCTATAAATATATATTAGATTTTTCCTGTCTTTGATATGCTTCTTTCAGACAAAATAAAATGTATATTTTTGAATTCACATTTGAATTCAGCTTCTGAAATCCTCTTAAAGAGGAAGATACTCTTCCTATCAGTGCATAGTCAAATACCTGTGAAATATAGCTACCCAAGTCTTAAATATTAGGTAAACTTATGCAAAAATAAAAAATCTCACTCTTTACACACATGTACAAACCCAAACATGGCATCCAGAGATAATTAGGTTAAAGGGAGGAGGCTGAGTCCATGGAAAATGTTACCTAGTCTTAGGCAATAGCGTTCTCCAATGGTTCTTTTTCATCTGCTGTGGCATGATCTGCCCCCTGTGCTGTAGCCAGCTCCTCATTCTTCTTTAATTCACGCTGATATTTGGCCATGATTGCAGCATAGGCACATCCATACACTGCTGCAGCTAGCATCATCAGACACACAATCCCACACACTACACCTGTAATGATCACCGTGGCAATGGCATGGCGCAGGTTGACAGGGCGGTGCTTCTGTTTAGTTTCACACTCTGCGATACCCCCTCCCCCTCCCCCTCCTCCACCAAAACCCTCACCTATCACCATGGGGACATGGAGAGAATGGCTGGAGGGATGGGCATGGTTGCCGTGGGTGTGGCCTCTCAGTAGCTTTTCAGACTCTAGATGGTGTATGTTGGCAAACAGGTAATGGTAGCTTGTAGTCATACATGCATGAAACAACTGATATGGAATTTTTTGCAAGTCCTTATCCTTCATTTCTTCTGGTTGAATGCAGAGAACTTCATCCACAACTCCACCTTAAGAGTAGAGATAAGGAGATTGAGTAAATCAGGACAAGAGTGCAAAAGAATATGCTATGTTGTTGACTCTTCTCAGAAAGTATCACATATTTATTCTTTACTTTATGATCACAATCAAATGTATGGTCACCATAGCTGATCCAAGATCAATTAATCGCTTCATCTGTTTTAATCTGTGTTAAGAAGCAGCATTCAAATGTGGTATTTGGGTAAAAATTGTAATGATCTCTCATCTGGGTCACAAGAACCAAAGCAATTGGGTCTTTCAGAAAAGGAATCAAAACAAGAGTTCATCAGTCAGCCCCTAGTTTCATCTTTCAAATTCAGTATCCTTTGGCGGACACCTCCAATTATGTCTACTTGATTACCCACTAGCTTTGTATCTGCATGCATACTTAAATATGGGTCCACTGTTTTGTTTGCACTTATTAGAATTTTCACCTTGCAAGAAAACATTTATGTGAGGGTATCATGGGTGCGCAGGCGGACCATGTAACTCCATGAAAGCCTTGCCTTCACTGCAAAGTGGTAATTTTGTTATCCAATGCCTGTTGCATTTGGTCTAGCATGGAAAATTATATGGCTTGTCGATATTCTGTTCTGGAGATTTTCCTTCAAGGACCTATGATAATGAACAGTCAGTCAGTAATAATAGTGATAATTGTAAGATAGGAAAGAAGAATTATACAATCATCTATCATAGAGGAACACAACTTGTTTTAAAATTTACATTTTTTTTGTATTTCTATGTAAGACAAACACCCAAAAAGTGAAGTTGTATTTCTCCATGAAGACATAATCTTTCTACCCTGATATTCCTGGAATATCTGGTTGTGTTAGAAAGGTGGTTTAAAAATGTCCTATTTTACATTTTGCCTTGATTTCACAGCCATACCTTAATGGGAAGACTTTGGAAAGAGCCTTAAACCAGTTATTTTAGATTCCCCTGTGAATGAAGCTCCTAATGGTCTAACCTTTAAAGAGGTAGGTCTCCAGCCAGAGTTTGAGGCCAATAAGCTGGCAATCACACCTCCAGGGGTTGCCTCGTAGTGTAAGGCTGTCCAGGTGGGTCATGGCATCCAACACCGAGCGATCCAGTCTTGTTAGCCTGTTGTTTGCTAACCCCAGGTAGCTGAGGTTTTTCAGACTGTCTCCCATGGCTCCCGGCAAACCCCACAGGCTAACAAAAGAAACATAGTAAGAAAATCGGATACCATCTATTGAGTGAAGCCAATGTTCAATTATATGCTGACGACACAATCAATTATGCTCAAGCTGTTTAAAAATTGAAAAAGTCACTTCATATAGATACTTCAGACCATGGCTAGGTGAAAGACAGCCTAATCCTGAAATGGGTGGTAATATTGCGTTTTTGCATGCTTTTCCTCTTTTAGAAAGACTTGAATCTGCAGATCTCTTACCACATTTAGCTTATTAATAAATGCAAGCTCTCTGGCTCACTGTGCTCAACTTGTATGAATCTTTAATTTGCATCTAGAAAGTAATATGAATGTTACTTTTTATTGCAAAAGCTTATGTTTCAAACCATTTGTCAAATGATTTTAGGATTAATGATAGCAGACCCAGTTTAAAGACGTATTTAAATGTTTCCGGTGTGAAAAAAAAATTGGGTGAAAAACCTTTATCTTTTTGCCCTGCATGTTTGGAATAGGCTCTAAATGTGAATCTTCAGATACTTAACTCTTTTTATATTTTCAAGGATCTTGAAATTCCTCTCTAACAAACTTGTATTGTTTTTTTTAGCCCTTTCCTGGTATGATTTGTGGATCAGTTTAGGTAGTATGGTTTTTAATAATTCACATCTGCCTAATTGTTATTTAGATGTTTATTTAAACATCTCTATTGCTTTTTTGTCTTTTAAGTTTTCAAATTATGCATATGATTTTATGGTATATCTGTCAGGATCACCAGAAGATGTGCATCCATACTTAACCTGTTGTGTGAGAGGTCAAGGTGTGAAAGTGAGCGTATAGGTCCCAGCAGCCGTTTGTCAATCTCTCTGATGCTGTTGTATGCCAGGCTGAGGCGCTGTAGAGTTCTCAGACCAAGTAGAGCAGTTGGTGAAATAGCTGTTATGGAGTTATTAGACAAATTAAGAATGCGGACGAGAGGTATTTCCCTGAAAGCCACTGATCCCAGTCCCCTGATACGGTTATCTTGAAGATACAGTTCCTGTGTGTCTGAATGTAGTCGGCGAGGGATGTCATAGAGGCCTCGTCCCCGGCAGTCCACCACTTTGGTGTTGCTGTTACAGCTGCACTCCTTTGGACAGGCATGTGACAAAGGCAGGGAGGAGAGGAGGGCAAACACCAAAACCACTGTGGAGACACAGGAACAAGATAATGCAACATCATGTGAAATTGCTGTTGACGTTTTTGTTTAGATGGAGTCTCATTTTGATTTCATGAACATTTAACTATATAGAGATGATAACTACATAGATGGTTAACTGTTACAATAACTGTAACATAACTACTGGACATAGGTCCACAGTTTACCATATCAATGGTCATCCTTACATTTATTACATTTTTATTTTACTTTGCTTTTATTTCTCATTTCAAAGAGATGCTAAATCAAACTTATAACTAATGCTCACCAACACTACTCAGCGATAACACCTCCCCTTCCACCCCCTTATACAGTGACCCCATGTAACTTCAGCAAAGCTTCATAACCCGTCACCCACACGCAAATCTATACGCTGCACATATGGGGTGTCTGATTCCCTTCGACAAATCTTCACATGTCCATTCCTTCTGGAACATAGCAGCAGTATTTATAGCATTGGCTTGACTAGCTGGAGGCTCAATGAAATGAAGCTCTGACCCAAGCCTGTGAGTGTAGCTTGCTCACAAGTTGCATCATGGATCTTGCATAGTTTGAAAAGCTGTGCCATGTTTGTTATTATTATAAATAAATCTATTTAATAAGATTTTCCTCCAACTAATATTATACAAGTTTTATACCTGGGAATATATTGTGTTTCCTCAACTATGTCTCTGTTTTTCTGCATGCCTGCATCTTTTGCTAGAATTGTCGTTTACTTGTCTGTTTTTATGAAGCCACTCTAAATCTCTTCAGAAATCAATACTTTTTCTACTCACTCGTTATGAAACAGAGTTCTCTTGTTCACACATTTCATTTGTAATTCAGGAGTCATGTTTCTGTTTGTGACTCTTTACCAACCCCTCTAACCTGAGTACTCAGCAGGAATAAACAGGGGTCAGGGTATCTGATGGGTAGCAAAATTAGATTTGTGAGTGGAGCGTATGGGTTATCTGCATGCACACTTTTAGACTCACATATAAAATCATCAGTGCAAGCAATATAATGTATTAATCCATATCCAGTGTCAAAATATGTGATGTCATTGTTGAGATGATTTTTTTGTTTTTCTCCACAACCATTTAGCAGCCTCCAGAAATTATCTGGAAACCCTCATGGGGTCGTGACCCCCAGCCTGGGAATGAATGGTTTAAATTACACCTATTTAAATCCTAGTCTACTCTTTAAAGCACTTGGGGCCATGAAATCCACTAATTTTGTTTGAACTAAAATGAATGTGTTACAGGTTCAAAAACATGTAAGCACAATCACTTCTATATCTATCTTAATTCCCCCAGCAACAATTGTTTTAGACTTCCTGTCAGATTTATTTTGCTAATTTGCAAGCTTTTGGGTCATTTGCTCATCATAGCATGTGCATGAAAACAATGAATTACATTTTCTCTCTGTATGTGCACTGGCTGAAGAACAAACTCTGAAGTGTACACATAAACACGGCCTGAGCCTAGATGAGCATTATGACAGCAGTTATGAAATGAGGTCAGCACAGGAGAATGCTTCTTTGCTGTGTTGTGCCCCTTCAGGATTAACCCTATACAAAGAAGTTTGTGATGACATGCCCACATAACCCATAGCAAGAGCAGCTCTGAGTAAGCTCCACTGTCAACAATGTCAGAGACTAAGTACAACATACAAAAAGGGTGAACTGTATCCTGATGTGCAGAGATTAAATTAAAAATGTGATTGTAATTTTTCATTTGAGACTTCTAAAACCTGATTGATGCCTTGCACACCTACATAGAAATTACTCTCACAAACACACCAGTGATGGAACTCCTACCTCTCATTTCTGCCAGCTGTCTTTGGGCCACGTTGCTTTCAGGGTTCTCTTAGCTTCCTTTTGGTATTGCAGCGAGCGTCACTGGTGTAGGATCCATTTGTCGTCATTGAGGTTGAGATTATCTGGTTTCAACTCTCATTCGGTTGGTCTGGTCAATGGGTGGGAATTACTGGGAAAAAAAGAAAAGCGGCAGAAACCAGTGTTGCCCTCAGGTTCCCCAGCAGTGCCTGTGAGGGCATGAAACCCCATCAGAGCAGGCAGATCAGAGCGCGGAGCTCACTGAAAGCTAGTCTGGGAATCATTCGAGTTTGGAGCTCTTCCTCTCTCTCCCTCTCTCTCCTTGTCTGTCTCCCTTGCTCTCTATCTCTCTCTTTGTTCCTCTCTTACTATCTCTCAACTCCTCATTTGGCTTTCTGTATATTTTTGTTCTCAGTGTTTGCCCTTTTTACTACATTGCCATTTCTCTTGACGGAATTTGCCAGATTTCTGCTCTTCTGTTGACACCAAATCACCATTTGGCCTCCTGTCTGTCTTTCTTTCTGTCTGTTGTGCACTCTCTCCACACCTCCTCCCCCCTCTCCCTCTATCCCCAGTTGCATTGGTGTATATGATGGTGTGTCATCTCCCTCTGGACAGCTGTGCCTCTTAAATCACAGCACAAACACATTCACCAACATCCATGCTACACCTCCTATTGCTCTGGCAAGAGCTGAACAAGACAAAATTAGATCTAGATTGCAACGAGCGAGGCAATAAAAATACTCATGAACAGAAATACACATTGGCTATTGTTTTGGCATCCTCTGATGGTATTATGCAAAGGCCGTGGGCAGAGGGGCTGTTAGAACACGCCCTCAGCACAGCAGCAGAGCTTGTACAAATGCTTACATTCGCGTACACATTCTGTTCAACAATAGAAGACTGCCACAAATTTGCATGATTTTGTTTTCCTTTCTTTGCTCATTAAAAGATTGACTGTTAAGCTCATGTGAATGGATGAACCCTTGTTGATGTTAAATATTTCGAAACTTGCAAGCTAGGTATTTGCCCTTCAGTTTATCTAGATTCAGATCTATTCCGCTGCTTACTATTGGTTTACCATTTGCTGTTATTCTGTCTGTAAAAACTAACTAAACAAACTAAATTAAAAACTGTTTAGCTAAACAAGTGACATTGCCAGCCTTGAACAATTATCCATCTAGTATCTTTAAAATGTATAAAAAATCAAGTAGAGAAGCATGGACCTGCTCACAGACACATCAATTCATATCCAAATTTCCAACATTATTGAAGATAATTTGCCTACACCTACGCCGGGAAATGCGTCTGCAAATCTGTGATGTTGCGTTGGATCTGCTTAACAGCAATATGCTAATGTGTCCAGTTAATCTGTTCTGGACACATATTTGTATAATAAAATAGGTGTCAATAGCACCAAAAAAAAAACTGTCAAAATTCTCCTTACTATCTTGCTGTGACATATTTGATTTATACATGCTGACAAAGATGATTTCTTAGCATATGATCTTTTTGGTTAAATTCAATGAATCCTTTCTTTTTTTTCTGTACTAAATCTGACTAAAACAGTTCCTGCATATATTGCTAATGCACATCTCAAGAACCTTTTAAATTTGTTCCTTCTTTGTTTGCTTCTGTGAGAGATTATTTTAAAATGATTTAATGTGATAAATGTGAAACGTTTTAGGGTTATAAATATTTTTACAAGGCATTGTACATTTATTCAAGCCTTACTAGAATCCTAAATCAGTAGGCTGTAGACCGGTTGTCATCCCCCTGCCTGGGACAGAACTGATAGGAGATTGATGATGGGATGGATTAAGAGTGGATTTACTGTCTCTTCATCTTTGGACTCATAAACCCAGCTCAGGACATAAATACTTTGAAGTTCCTAAATCATACATAAGGGAAATGTCAAATGTCTTTACTTGGAAAAAAATAAATACCATGTATTAGTGAGATGGATTTGAGCTTCTGTTCCAAATGTCATTTAGGTACATTCTAAAATCAGTGTACTTTTAACCCCTGCATCCATTTCACAGAATGAACCCCAAAGCTGCTGTAGTAGATTTATACTGCTAAAATAGATTTTTTTGAATTTTAAAATTCCATGTGGAATAGATTGGACGAATTTACAGTTCTCCTGTCATCATCCTTATCACCCATGCTCTACCTTTTTTTCCATCTGTCCTGTTTCCATTCCTGTTTCCCAGCATCCTAAATTAGTCTCTTCTCCCGGGTTTTTCATGTGGGTGTAGAAATAGTGGGCTGCCGAAAGGATCTGGCAAAGCTTAGGATGGGATAATCTGCACCTGTTCCTATGGGCAAGAGCTTAAATGGGTCACAGTGGCACCCCACTGCATTCAAAAATGTGCACAATTATTTTGGCAATGTGCACTGAGTGGTGAAAAAACATTTTTACCTGTTTTTTTATGTTGAATGGCTGCTTTTCCAGCCTTAAGGATGCTTACAGTACCTGTTAGATTGTTAATTCACTAAAAGATCCAGTTACCTTAAATATCACACTCTTTAAGATGTTGCAATGGCATTAAAAGGATTTACCTCACTGATCTAATTGAATATCTCCCCTGCCAGAGCCTGGGACTCTTAGTTTGCTCATCTGAATTTTTAAACCATTGAATGCTGTCATAGTGCCAAATACTAGAAATGTTGCACAATTGGAATAATTAGAGGTAAAAAACTGTTATACCTGGGTAGAGAGTCAGTCTTTGCTTTAATGGAAGAAGTTCAAGTACCTTGGTGTACTTGAACTTTTCAAGTCACACTAAACCCCCAAGAATTGATTTTGCACTACAGTCTCATTTAACCCAACCACACTGACAACACTACCACATTTATAAACCCATACACATATGGGCAAGTTAGGGTTAAGTGCTTTATCCAAGGGCACATCAACACATAATGGAGGAAGCATAAATCAAACCCACAGCCTTAAAATTGCAAGACAACTACTTTTTCCACTGAGCCACAGTTGACCCTGCAAGCAACTGCAGCATGCAGCAGGAGCTTGATAAATAGACTGAGGACGGATTTGCCCTAAAATTTTCTATTTTGAACAAGGGAAAGTGATTTCTTACAGTGCAAAGTATTTTTCATAACACATCTTTGGTGGAAATTTTAACGTTTGCTCCCCAGCTCATGTGCTCTATATTGATGGTGAATTAAAACCCAAACCCTAAGACGCTCTAGTGCTCTAAAAATATAAAAAAAATATTGTTGTCCTCAATGTAAATAACTGATGGTTCACTGCAGGTTTAATAAAGTATAACAAAGATCACGTTAATGATTCCTGTAGTGTCAAAATATATTAAGCTAGCAGTTGCTGATTAAAATACTCTTTTACTGTAATTTCATATCTCACCAAATGACATTTAGCAACAATAATGACCTAATTTTAAGAGCTTTCTGCTCATGTGTTTTGGAACCTGATATGTTAAGTCTTATGGAACTGAAGCATGGCTATTTATTCCATCTATGGAAACACATGTCAGGATAACAAAAGCAAAGCACAGTAAGGAATAAACAGTATAATTGGCATCTGGCTGGGTATACTTTGACATTTTCAGAGTAGCTGTATTATACAGAAACCAAATCCAGAAAAAATATGCTAACACACTTGCAGTGTACTTGGCCTTTCGGTCCATGTTAGAAAGCAAATATTTGCTACAATAAAATAGTTTGTCTCTTTCAGATTTTCATTTTGTATTAAATTTACACTGTATTGTCAGTCTTTTTGTGGTTCCACATTTGATGATTGTTTTACATCTCTTTCAGCTGTTGGCATCCAGATGAAGTTGGAGTTTTTCCAGAGAAAATTTTGGACAGCCAGCAGACAGGTACTGTACTCATGTGTAAACAGACATGCCATATGTTTAAAGCATCTATGTGTCAACTACAAACACATTTACAAACCTAGGCACCTAAAAACAGAGGCCAAAAACACAAAACACACAGTGAGTAGATGTCACAGTTTTCCTGTTGATGTTTAAGTTACTGTTCTTTATTCACTTTTTTCCCCCCAAATTTATAATTTCTGTGTTTACGTCTTTTAATATTATATTCTACTATTATTGACTTCAGGCGGACTGTCCGTCCATTCATTAGTTCATCAGTTGGTTCAAATGCTCCTCACCTGGAAAAGTAGTGACAATGTACAGTAAATAACTGTCTGACACTGAAGTGATGTGGTATAAAAAAGCTAAAACATTATGTTTACTGGTTCATTATAAAAATGTTGAGGTAATGAATGTTGAGTTATTTTTCAGAAATGTATATTTCAGTGGAGCCCTCTAGCTGGGCTGTGCTTCAAAGGGCCTGCTGACATATTTCTATTACAGCCAAAACCCAGACAGCTTATTGGTGTCTTTCATAGTCAAAATAAAAAACACATACAGTATGTTTTTATGCATGTGTGGCAATATGCAGCCTTTCCAATACTTAAACAATTGCAGTGTTTACCTGAATGCTGCAAGGCTACTTTTGCAATTTTTTAAACTATTTATATTTTTGTCAACCATGGTCTTGAATTACAGGCAGAATGGACTCATCAGACAACACTTTTAACATCCCTGAGCAGACAACTGGTCTGTCAAGTCTCAGTCAACATTTTGCATTACTTCCTCTACCTAACTGGAAAAATTTCCACCTAAATCTTCTCTTTGTGAACTCCTATTTGAGCTACTCCTGCAAGAACTCTATTTCTGTGTATGAACAAGGATGGCACCCTCTGCTGGATTGCTTGAAATCTGATGGGTGATTCAGACTCAGTTACTTTAGTTGTTCCACTCCAGAGTCTTGTTTCTTGTTTTGTTTTTTTCTGTTTTATACACAGAACAAACATCTAGGCAACCATAGCAACTGTTTTTGTCACATTTCATGTCATACCTACAGCGACTGACAGCTTTTAACATCTTACAAGTCACGAAGAACCACTTAAATTTCTTGTTGCATTTTTAACAGATAACTTTCACCACTCAGTCATGATTGTTTTTAACCTTAGTGATGTTTGCACCTATACTAAACAAATATCTGTTGTTTGTGTTTTTTTAGTGTGCGGCATTGGATGGGAAATGCTCCATAAGCTGTGATGATGAGGTCAGATATGTTTTCTCTTAACAGTCCATGATTCCTAGTATAATGAATCTGCCTTAAACTATATTTTCTATTTGACAGAATATTAACTGCTACCTCATTGACAATAATGGCTTCATTCTTGTAGCAGAGGACTATATGCTGGTGAGACATGCATACATATATACATCTCATTTTGGTACTGTTGCAGAGACTGCTCTATCTCTCAAAGTGCTTTTTGAGCATGTACCTTCTGCTTAGATGTCACTTGACGTGCTGTCACTCTGACTTTGGCTCATCCAAAGCCCGTCCGCTGGCTGTCATTGCCCTTCTCTTCCCCTGCATGTTCTTTTCCTGCATCTGCCTTTTGTTTTCATATGCTTACTCTTGTCTTGTCCTGGTGAATGTAAATATAATTTACCATACATATCCAGTGTATATTGCTGATATGTCATGAATTTATATTTTGAACGAAGTAGCAATTTCATGGTTAAAGTTGTTTTAAACTTTTTAAATATTGCTCTGAATGTAGATACAGACAAATTTCGATATCTTAAGCTTAAACTAAATTTTTTTTTTAACTCGTTTTGACTGAATTTTAGTATTCACTCTTATTGAGTTCACCCCAGCCATCATTTATATTGAATATGACTAACTTCGAATAAAGTTCAGTTTAGTACTGCAGTCTTAGTACTACACTATATTGCCAAAAGTATTCGCTCACCCATCCAAACAATTCAAATCCAATGTACACTCCTAAATATTCCACTGTCAACTGTCAGCGGTAGTATAAGAAAGTGGAAGCGATTTGGAAAAACAGCAACTCAGCCACAAAGTGGTAGGCCATTTAAACTGACTTAAACAGCGGATGCTGATGTGCATAATGTGCAGAGGTCACCAGTTTTCTGCAGAGTCAATAGTTACAGACCTCCATACTTCAGATTAGCTCAATAATAATGCACAGAGAGTTTCATGGAATGGGTTTTCATAGTCAAGCAGCTGACTGTATTGTGCCAAGCGTAAAGTTTGGTAGAGGCGGGATTATGCTGTATTTCAGGAGCTGGGCCTGGCCCCTTAGTTCCAGTAAAAGGACCTCTGAATGCTTCAGCATGCCAAGATATTTTGGACAATTCCATGCTTTCAACTTAGTGGGAACAGTTTGAAGATGGCCCCTTCCTTTTCCAACACGACTGTGCACCAGTGCACAAAGCAAGGTCCATAAAGACATGGATGAGAGAGTTTGGTGTGGATGAGTTTGACTGGCCTGTAGAGAATCCTGACCTTAACCTGACAGAACACCTTTGGGGTGACTTAAAGCGGAGACTGAGAGCCAGGCCTTCTTGTCCAACATTAGTCTATCACCTCACAAATTTGCTTCTGGAAGACTGGTCAAAGATTTGCATGAACATGCTTGTGGACAGCCATACCCAGAAGAGTTGAAGCTCTTATAGCTGCAAAAGATGGACCAACGTCATATTAAGCCCTATAGATTACGAATGGCACGTCACTTAAGTTCATATGCGAGTCAAGGCATGTGAGCGAATACTTTTGGGGGAATAATGCATTTTCTTTTGCCCATTTACATGCTTTACCTATAGACTAGTTTCCTAAAAGGTTACAAAGGACAAGGATCTCGATCTCGGTAGGTAATCGATTCTCGATAAACTACCAACCTGTTTTGTCCCCTTAACAAAAGGTCAGATTTTGTTTGTCTTAGCATTTACTTTGAAGCAACGTTAAGGTTAAATCATAATCTTTAGAGCCATTTTTGTCTGAATTAGCTCACATTCAAATTTACTGCTATAAATTCATTTAGAAGCATTGCTCTCTCAGGACTAAAATGACAATGAGAAACATAGCCACAGAAGTAGAAGCATCAAAAGTCAGTAAGACAAAGACAGGGCAGCTCATGCAGCACAGCACGTCACAATGCTTTACATAAATGTGATCAGTTGTATCAAAGGCAGAGTCATTCGGACCATCAAAAGAAGATAAACACAGCACTCTTCTTTGAGGTGGCATTGATGCATGGTCCAAAATGTGCATATTTAAATTCTTGCAGCATAATAAACAAGGCATTTAACAAGGCATTTAATATAATTATATATAATTTATACATATAATTTTACATATATATATATATATATATATATATATATATATATATATATATATATATATATATATATATTTTTTTTTTTTATTATTATTTTTTGTGTGGAAATTATCAAAAATTACTTTCATAAAAGAACGTTTTGTCTTTCCATTTTTAGACTGGAAATTTTTTTGGCGAGGCAGAAGGAGCTGTGATGAATAAGTTGCTGCAGATGGGCTCTTTTAAACGGTAATCCATGTGTGCGTGCCTGTGTGAGCGTGTGTATGTGTGTGCCCTTAGAAGCTTAAGCTAGAATCTATAAATGAGAATGAATGGATGTAAATGTGTACATACATGTGCAAAAAATGAAAAAAAAAGGAAGTTACAAAATGAGAGCATGTCTCCTTTCGTGATGATAGCTCTAAACGCAGCCAATCATCCTGAGCCATTCATAGCTAAACTCTGACCCTGCTTGCTGTGGAGATCTCCATTAGGGGATTAAAGCAGATATTCCTTCTGAAACAAAAGAATTCGGAGAAACCTCAATTCAGTTCATTCATTTGCACATCTTGCATAAAAACAAACTCACATACAGAAAAGGGCACGTTGACATGCTTTTCTTGTTAAGAAGCTAATCTCCTGGAAGATGCCAGGGGCTGTGAGTTGCTGCAGTCTGTAATTAATTTTCAGATTTAGTTCAGTGACACCTTCCACAGTACTCCATTGCAGAAGTGCCCACAAGCAAAAAGCAAACAGGCACATTTTGGTTGTAATACTAAGCAATTGTGGAATGATGACAAATTTGTGAAATCTTTGTCTAGTTACAGAGCTGTGTGTAAATTAGCATTGCACTCAAGCTTGCAACCACATTCCCAAGGCTGCAACAGGGCAATACCCTCCAATCCCTTCTATGTAGGGGATGTGGGTGAGGAGGAATTTCTCTGTGTATGAAACTGTAAATCACTGCACAAGTGCAAAACCCAGCCCATATTTTATAGGGCTGGGTTTATGTCTAATGATCCCTCAAAGCTGACAGCTAATAGTTTACAGACCCATCCATGAAAACAAAATAGGCCTACAAGTGAGCTCCTTGAATCCTTAAAGTTAGTTGATGATGGATTGTTTAAGATTGAGGAGGACACATGTTGAATAGGTAATGAGTTGTTTCGGGGAGGAATTAGCATGATGAGTAACAGAGCCTTTAAATCTAAACACTGATGAATCCAACATGATGTCTGCCGTTTTTTGTCTTGTTTAAAACAAAATTGACATTTGAAAATGCCCTACTTAAGTTTGAAACAAACTGTCAGCTCAAATTTATTGAAAAGCCAGAATCAATGCTTTAAAAACTTGCAAAACAATTACAAACTGTTATGTCTTAGTTTAAATGTTGAAAATCATTCCAAACAAGTAATGTATCAAAAATGTTGATGCTCTGGCAATTGTGTGAAATTACAGCAAGTATTGTACAATAACATATAACAGTCAAACTTCATGTTCATAGTTCAAATTCAATATCTAGATAAGATTAAAGGCCTGGATGAACTAGTGATAAACAAAATTGTTGTAATAAATTTGTAAAAGAAATGGCACCTAGTGCTACAATTGTTAGTTTGTGACCATACACTACTCAAATATTCGATAATAAGCCACAATGAAAGCTACCATTTCATTAGAAACCCTTAAGCCCTAGGGACCCGTCCTCGGGCCCCAAGGCTTGCATACACATACATATACATACACAAGCACATATATGATGTATATATATATATATATATATATTATATATATATATATATATATAGATAATATATATATATATATATTGCATTCACACATATAATGCATACACATATACACATTCATATATTACTTGAAACTTAACAAGAAATTAGAAACTTATGCGTACCCAGAGATGGTTATAGTACGTTGAATTCTTGTCTTCAATTACATTCTGAAATCAACTTAATGAAATTTGTTTTATTTTTTTCCAACTCCATTTTATTTTGTTCCCAAATTCTGTTTTCACTAATTTTCCAGAATTCCATGATTTATGAAGTAAACACTTCATTCAACTTTTATTATCAGTATATAATAATAAAATTGATCTGTAAAATTTCAATACTTTAATAGAAAAATAGCTTAAATTTCCTCTTAATAGCTCCCAAAAATCTACTATTCACTACTAAAAAGAAGCACTTTCAATTTATACCACATTTCATCACTATTACATGGTCTGTAGTACTATCGTGCACTTTATCCTGCTAAAAATCTTGCAATTATTAATAAATAAAATGATAGGAGCTCCCCCATATGACTGTTTATTTCAGGATTCGATGTTTCACAAAGTAAACACATTCTTTAACCTAACAAAATATCTGATCATGTCATTAATGAATGGATTTGGTCTGGACTGACTTGTTGAATTCTTATTGGTATCCAGACTTTGAGAATCGCTGATATACACATTCATGCCATTTTACATGAGTCTAAGTTATTCATTAAACCATTCATGTGGTCTTACTTAGCACTAATTGGTTCCGGGCAGTGTTTTGGAGCTGTGTGTCATCAGTACTGTGACTGAAGTTTCAACATTCCCTAGGGCTGCAGATATATTGGACCCACTCAGTCGTCACACATGCTCAGACAGTCATTCACACACAGGTATATCATGTGTGTCAAAACTCTTCCAAAGACCATTGAAAAGGGTGTCCATTGTGTAAAGTCCAGTTTGAAACATTAGCAATAACCTCATCCAGACGGAGTTAGATCTCACAGCCTCAGGGTCCACTAAGCCCTTAACCCCTCTGATATCCCTCCAATATCCCTCAAATTATCTACACACACAGACTTTTATGAAATCACTTTGACACACCTCTGAGGAAGCGCTCAGCTTTCACTTTCCTATTTCCATTCTTTCCACATCCATCCTGTATAATATTTGTAGGTGAAGCGGCAGTTATTGCAGAGGTGGGATCTTCTCTTTCCGCTCCCACACAGCAGTCTAAAAGTCCCCTGAGGCATGTAATTGTAGAGAATGTGTGAATCAAGATGTATATCTCCTTTTTTGGCATATTCCTTGACAATGCAACAGAACTGTGGAAAATGTTATCTCGGCTTCTATTTCAGATGCTCTGTGTCACTGTCTTGTTCTCTATTTTATCTTTATCTCCATAGTGTCACACTGTATGACTACCAGGCTCTCTGCTGGGTCCATTCAGAGAGCAGCGACAGTGGGCACAAGCTGCTGGATGTGAGTACTCTTCAACCTCTATGTGTTCTAAGCATGTAGTAAGGTCATTCATATTACAATATTTATTACTAGTGCCCAATCAGTACTTTCCCCCTTTTCTTCTTCTAGCCTTACTTCGCTTTCTTCGCAGCTGTAAAGTGGATCCTGACTGAGCTCGTCATGTAAGAATCCTTATAAGAGACTGTCTCGTTTCTGTTTATGGAGTTATGCTATAAGCTCTGTTCATATATATGTGGTTTCTGAGGAATTGTATTTAGGCCTCTCTGCTCTAAGATTAGCTGTATGTTTGTGAGTATACTGTATATCTGCAGTGTGTTTGTTTATGGAGGCCTCCACATGTACGTTGATGTGATCCTCTGTGATCATAACCAGTAATGGCTACCTGATGTTTCCTGCAGCACAAGTATTTCTGTGATGCCACATTGCGGTTGTGGTTTAGTCCTGCTGGGTGGTCTGTCACTGCCACAGTGCATTATGGGAGGACTGAGTTGTCAATACTGGTATTTTCTTACACAGTAGAGATAATCTGAAAGAAATGTGAGATATTTCCCATTTTAGAATAGTAAAATCTAGACATAAGATTAAGTAATGCTGAAAATTCAATATTATTTATTCATTTGTCATTTGGAAAGATCAGATGCAATATTTTTGGAATTTTTACTTGTTCCATGTCAGATGCTAATTAGACAGAGCATTGCAATTATTTTCAGAGTTCATTAAGTTTAAATCTTAGGACTAAGTTATTTATAATACACATAAAAAAATAAGATTATTCCTAACCACCTCACTTTCTGCAAGATTTTCATTTTCGTTTTTGCTGTCAGAATTGTGCATGTGGAAACAGATGAAAACAGTTGTTTTTTCTTTATGCATTTTATGATAACTCCAAAATGGGAATGTTTCAATCAGGACTTGTCCCCAATACTGATCAGAGTAAAACAGGGGTCCAGCCCGATTCAGTTTCAAAATTATTGCCATCCACAGGCTTGAAAACTCATTAGCTTTAAAGTGCAAAATAACACAACACATTTCATCTATGTTTTTTACTTGCTCATTTGATATGACTCACTGAAAATTTGGATCTTTGCTTCTTTCATAGAAGTTGCAGGTAATCACGTTCTTACAAAACTTACAAAAAAGTTATAAGTCATAAACTTAGCACTTAACTTTGAATATTGCTCTCCCTGCTCTACCCTAAACTGTCTGACCACAGCATGCAGAGCAGATCACATTATACAGACAGACAGGAAGTTGCAGCAGCAGCAGTACACAGTCTCTTACAATGTGAATTTCATCAGAAAGGGTGAAAACAGATTTTTTTAGCTGAAAACCCAGAATTGTTAGATTAACAGAAATACATGTACATCCTATAGTACAGTTTCTTCCCGTGCATGCGTGGGTTCTCTCCTGGTACTCCGGTTTCCTCTCACAGTCCAAAAACATGACTGTTAGGTTAATCAGTCTCCCTAAATTGCTCTTAGGTGTGAATGGGTGTGTGCATGGTTGTTTGTCCTGTGTGTTTCTGTGTTGCCCTGCGATGGACTGGCGACCTGTCCAGGGTGTACCCCGCCTCTAACCCGTAGACTGCTGGAGATAGGCACCAGCTCCCCCGCGACCCAGTATTGAACAAGCGGGTATATAAAATGTCTGGATCGATGGATAGATGCCTTGATTAGTTCTAGGATATGATACTTGGGATTGGACATCCCAAGTTTAATATTTTAATAAACAGCCTAATAAGAGCTAAATCAAAAAATACTATGAAATAGCTTCATGTGTTGTCAGAAATGTGATTTTCTTAAAATTAAACAAAACCTGCAGCACCTTCAGTAGATTCCTAATTCAGGTAGAATGCCAGCACTCATTGCAGTCATGGCACGATGAACTCCTTACCTAAAACAACTATAACATTTTTACTTTAAAATGTTACTTATTAAGGTTTCTTACTTTTCTGTGCTCTTGCATAAATTGATGCAAAGTGAATAAGTAACCAGTTAATGGAGTCTTTTACAGCTTTTTTTTTACACCATGTGCAGATTTTTCATTGTATGGTTAATCTCTGTCATTTCAATATTTAGATTTTTGGTTGAATTCAACTTGTACAGTTGGTGGAACTCGGATCTCACTGCTAAAGGTAAGAATGAAATCGTTGTGATAGCTAATAGATATGTAAGTATTTAACAAAATATTATTAATAAAAATATTTTAACTTCTGCTCATTTAAAGCATGCTTTTTTCCTGTTTTTGATGGATGGATGACAAAAACATTTTTCTGGTCAAATACTGAATTAACTCCTTTTTTGTTGACATTAGTTTTGGAGGGTTTTGGAGACAGGTTCATCCCTGCTTTTATATTTGTAGTAGAATTTTTTACTACTAAGCAAAAAAAGCCCTTGGTTATCCCCAGATGGTACAAATCTTTGATGAAATAATCCTAAATGGAAATAATAGGCTGAAAAACGTCACTTTACTGGTTAACAGTTACTTTCAGAGTTCATTTTAAAATTTGTTTGCTAACTTTTAGAGACTTACATGTTTAAGCTCTAAGTTGTTAATGTATTGCCCTTCAGTTGAGACCCTTAGGTCAGCTAAGCGGAGACTACTACTACGCTACTATTAGCGCTGAAAAACTCCTTTCAAATAGTCACACCTGGATTGTGGAATTTGCTCATCTTGTCTTTACAATGGATTGTCATTGTGAATTCCTTAAAAACTGCAAAAAAATATTTTTTCGACCAGCTTGATGTTAGTATTGTATTAATTTATCATTTTGAACTATATGCCATTTTGTTATTCATTCCATTTTTTACGTTTAAATAACTTGATGTTATTCTGTGATATTCTGTAACATGTGCCATATAAAAAAATTGAACTTAATTTTTACCATGACATAAAAAATACACTCTGTGCTTCAATTTAAGTGAAATTAGGTGGTTAAATATCATCTATCTGTCTTTGTCTTCATCATCTCTTTGTTTGCAATTAGGCTTTCTTAGTATGACCCCTTAAAAATGCCAGTATGAAAATAGTGGAAGCAGATTTTGTATCTGATTACCACAAAGTTGCAGTGATTTGTGTATTATACTGGCTTTACTAAACACTGATTCTGGAGAGAAGTAATATCTGCTTTTTAATAGGAGAACTATCTATTCTTTTTTTTCTTCTTTTCTGGTTTTACATCTTTGCTCTTACATTTTTACTTATTTTCTTCCTTGAACAAATGCACATTGTCATATTTTCACTGACAAGCAGTGAATGCTGTGATTCCTCAAGCTTTAGGTAGTGTTAATCACCATTTCCCTGAATGGATTGAAACTTACACTAAGCATCATCACAGTGTCATTAATTGGAGCCAAAACTAATAAAATATTTTGTAAAACTGAGAGAGGGATGGAGAAAGAAAATGAAAATCCCATAAAATGCTTTGCTTGCACAGTTTAATCCTGGATGAAGTGAAGCTGGGCATCGCTCCTCGCCAAGCATTCGAGACAATTTCACAGCTGGCTGGCCTCAGGTCTTAGCAGCACTTTCTGTATCTTTTTACAACAAAGACACCAGAACTTGTGTCACACGGCTGAAACACAACAACCTAGCAAAGCTGTAACCAAATCTACACAGCTACTCAAGCTGAGCTAATCCTAGACGTTTATACTCATTTATGGTTTTAATGTGACGCACACATACACACAACCAGACAACAACGCTGTACTGCTGACTTGCTGTAATTAAACCACTCTATTCTGATCACACATATAATCTCATCTTTATGATAAAAATCTCTATCATAAAGATGAGAAAAGCTCTGTGATAAAGCTGGGCATTAAAGCAGTTTGATTGCATTAGATAAATTAGTTTGCCGTTGGAAGATACTACCAAGCATCTTGTAGAATTGTCTTAATCCTCTGGGTGGCAGTAGTGTTCAAGCAACATTTGGGAAGCAAGACTAGCCCAAACTGACATTTGAAAGCAGATAAAGGTTGCTCTGCCTAACAAATATTGTTGCCTTTAATGATTGCATTTTTGCATGGATGTGGTGTGTTAAACTGTTTGCCTGCAATTCTGTTTAATGACATGATGACTTGAGTGTTTTTGACATGTATAATTTGAGTCTCCAATCCGGTGTACTTTAACTTTTCTACAAATTTCAACTCAGTGGTTGTTGCCTCTCTGATTTAGCTTTTCCTTCATTCTTTATGTTCTCATTTTTCTTAATCTCCTCCTCTCTCTTTCTGCTTTTGTTACTCTATCCTTGTTTTAGCCCAGAGGGCAGGTCCGCATATGCAGGTGCCATGTGACACAGAGTACCCTGCTTTCGTCTCAGAAAGAACAATCAAAGAGAACATGGGCAACATTGACTGTGACGGCTGCATCAAGTAAGAGACACTCAGAAACATAAAACAGCAAAAATATTATATCAACAGTAGCCCAAAGAGCATTCCTGAATAAAAAGCTTTATGTCATTTGTATTTTATAAAGGAATCTAACAAAAAAAAGACATATACACCTCCAAATGGGATGAGAATAAAGTTCATTTGTTGTCAGTTGAAAATACATTTATCCAGCCAATTCATCAGAGACACACACAAACCTCCAACTGTGTCCTCCAGCAGTTTGAAATACGAGGCATTTAGAGATGAGGGAGAGAGGTTGAAAAAAATGCTTCCTTTTAAAAATGGGAAAATGAGTGTGGTCCCCATTAACAATTTGGGATTTTCTGTCAGGCAATTGTGGGGTGTTCTCTGGATCCCTCCAATGGGCGCTTCATTGCTCCCAGCTGTGGAACTGCCAGTGAGCTTCGAAATCTGTGTGTGTGATTGTGTATGTGTTTGTGTGTACATGTGTGTGTTTTCCTTCTGTGTCTGCTGCCTGCAGAGCCCCTCAAGGTCGGCAGGGTAACCACTGCCGTTGGTGCCATGTCTAAAATGCGGTTGAGAATCTAGTCATAACGCAAAACACACATACAGCAGCACCTACTCAGGCTCTCACACACTAGTTCAGATTTACATGGCAGAGCTGTACGCTCTTCCAAACTATTTATCCCCTTGATCTGATGCAATAAATCTGAAATAATTTCTTTATTTAATTTATATGAAGTTTTGCAGCTCATATTTGTAACTATTGTGATAAACATCTGTTTTATGTTATTGGCGGTCTGAGACCTTCTTATATATTTTCATTGAGACACATGTTTATACTTTTTGCTGGAGGAAATAGACCCCCAGGTCTTGCCTGTTAAACTTCTTTTTGCTGTATTTTGAATGTTCGTATGCATGTGTGTCATTATTTATACACATCTTCTATTACTTCCCAATTGGTGGATTGTTGCACAAGAAACATCCCTTTCCTCAAAATGCAGAGGAATGCAGAGGGTTATATAACAGACTAAACAGACTAAATGAGATGCCTTCATCTTAAAGACTTTTAAGATGTAATCATATGTTTATGCAAACCTGTAGCGCTACACCATTGTCTCAGAAGATGAATGAATGCTGTTGAAGATTCAGAGGCATTTTTTTAAAAGGTCAATACTGCTGTCTGCCCAGGGGTCAGGACAGCATGGCATATAGGGCACTGTAAGAGAATATAACCACTAGCAGCTTATAATACTAAAGCTGGTGTCTACATCCGTCAATTTTTAAATTAATATCTGATTGGTATCTTTTAGTTCTTCATATTTCTGATTAGTTGCATAATAAAATGTTTTTTTATCCCAACTGGGCTTTATCGAAGGAGTGAAGGTTTTTTTAATTGTGTGGGCCATTGACCAAATTGCTTAGTTGCTTACTAGAATGCTTTTACTCTTAATATGTTACAAATCAACTGAATAGAAAGTGTTGAGAATGTTTTAAACATCACTAATATGATACAAGAACATTACTGCATAAAAAAAGCTACTATGTTTTTTTTTTCTTCCTCCATTTTGTTCCTCTTTTTTGAGATTTTATTTCAACTTCATGCATCAATAACTGGGTAATCACATACAATCATCGGGAGTCTAAATCTTAAATGTAAACCATGGAGTCATGGTCATAATTATGCTGTGAAGCTATAAAATCCACAACAACATGTCGACTTTCTCCTAGGGGAACTGCAGCCAAATTTTAGCACAGAGGGACTTTTTCATGTAATGGGCAATACATTGCCATCTTTCATAAACTTCAGTACTTCCAAGCAAAAACATGCTGCTATATTTTACCATCTTTTGTCACAAAGTGAGTTATTCTTTTCCTCAGAACCTTGAGACAAGGATATGGACTGTCACTGTCTTTTTACATTTTCAGCACTTGGTTTCAAACATTTAGCCCCCACTCCCCAAGTTCTCCTTTTTATGCTGTCTGCGTCCATGTCACTCAAAGGGTTGTCTGTCCCTCTTTCATCCTTCTTTCAGACAAACATGTTGCAAGTCCTTCCCTTGGGTCACAAAGATGAAAGTTGTCTGGTTTGTCTGTGTTTGTGAAAGAGCATGCTTTATTGGTTGTCGCTGTCCATCTGTGTGAGGCATTCTTCGATGAGTCTATTTGGTATCTGCTCTTTCACGCAGGATGTGGAGCTTACTTTCCTAGCACTGGGTACATTTAAGTCAAGCAGCTGTCCAGTGTCATGATATGTTTAGAACATTTTTTTTTCCAGGAAAGCTTGTTCTGTTTTTTTCAGTGGTCAGAAATTGACCAGTCTGCCACTGCACAGGGGTGAGAGTGCAGTATTAAAATTCTTGGCAGATTCTGAATTACTCCTTTGGAACTAAATTGGTCAATGTGCGGGTGTATGTTGGACACCACTGGTCAGGATGAAATATGTGTATAAGAATGCAGTGGACCAGTACCATTAAGTTATTGGAGACTTTTAGGGGTAAGATTAAATTAATAATACTGTTTAATCAGTGAGTATATAAATATTGCTGCAGATAGGCCAGCTTTAATCTGTCAGCAGTCAGACTTCTCATATCAAGAAAGGATTTGTGCAAGCACTATTTAAACATCTGATAACCAAATAAAATATTTGATAACCAAAGTGAAGTCAAAGGCAGAGAAAGGGAGAGACCCAAGGAAATAGAGCGAAATAAAGAAGAAACGTACAATCTTTATGAGCTCTCTTCTTCATAAAGCTCTTCCATGGAAATAAATCACTGAGCAGGAGGCCTGATCTCACAGGCCAGTAAAACACAGACTGGGAAGAAATAGGCTCCATAGTGTGGTTCGCATTTGTCTCTTGAAGGAGTGTGTTATATTCAGCGACACTTCATTGATGCTCACCTTGGACTAGACGTTGCAAAGAGTTAGTGAGGCAGAAATGCATGTGTGTATTCTGTCTGCTCAGGTCCATCTGCGATTGTGTGTGTCTCTGAGTTTATTCAGAGCACTTAATGACATATTTTCTCCCCTCGTCTTGTGTTCTGTGGAGTCTTTCCAGTGCAATTTATAAATTATAAAAGGCAAATTCAAAAATGAGCACAATTACCCATCTGGAAATTACTTTTCCCTCATCTGTTTGGACTAGTAGTCGATGAAAAAAATTCCTTCTCCTTACTTATTTTCATATCTTTCATTGTTTTCCTTCTGGCTTTCTGTTTTTATTGGCAGGTCATTTGTGATTCAGCAGATCCCCAGCAGTAACCTTTTTATGGTGGTCGTGGACAACAAGTGTGACTGCAGCCAGTTTGGACCTATCACCATGGACCCCATAGAAATTATGTATATCCTTCAGTTGTTTTTAGGGGGTATGGCAGAGATGTCCAGAAGTCTGTTTTTTTTCCAAATCCACATCAAGTCTCAGTTTGCTAATAACTAAAAAAACATTCTGTCTGTCAGCCAATAACATTTTGCTGCTAGTCATATATGATAAGGCCTGATATCTCTCCAATTAGACATATAATTAGACAATTAGACATTTATGTTATTTGAAAATTAGTAGAAATGTCAATTTTCAGATTGTTTCAAACAGGACATGCTTTTAGTTTGTAGAACTTGAAGTAACACCTGTTAGTCCTTATAGTCAAATTGTCCGCTTCTTTACTATGAAGTACCCTAGATTGCTTTTGAGGGCTTTTCTTCTCTTTTCCTAAGTTTGTTTTGTTCTGAAATGACCCAAAGTCTTTTCATAAAGAGTTCAGTTTGACAGACATCAATGTGGTCATTAATATGAAATTACCACTAGAATGATAATATTTGTGTGAGCTATTAAGAGTTCATAGTTTTTGCTAGAAAAGATCAAATGCACCCTTTCACGGAATAATGTGCATATGCATAACGTGTTTCTGGTTTACATACTAGCTGGCTTTTTGCCATTATAACATGACATAAAGATTTTTCATTGGACTCAAACGTTTTGCCTGAGTCAAGTCTTTAGAGCATTAGTCTAAGTCAAGTTTAAAGTCTTTGTTTTTGCAACTTAAGTGCAACTCAGGTGTAAGTCTAAGACTCTCGTTACCATCTATGTGTAAGGGTAAATCATTATTTGATGTAGTGGCAGAGTAATGTAAATCAAAGCAAGACAGATAAAAATGATGATGAAAGCGTGTTGTGATGTATGGTTTGTTATTGTTGTCCCATTTAAGATTTTCAGGGTGAGAATTAGTTGAGCCATCCTTTATGCTTATACATAAATGGAAAAATAAAAGACAATTTTAATTGGTGGAAAAAAAGTCTGGTTCCCTACTTTATTAAGGCTAAATGATGAGCCTTGTAGGGGACAATATCTAAAACAGAGCCCTGTAGTACAGGAATTTACAAAAATGTCCTCAAAGTGCTTGGTAAGTCAGTTTGTTCCTAACTTCTGGTTAACACTTGTCAATAGCTGATAGGGTTGCTGATACAGGGATTTTCTACAGAAGGACGTAGGTCTCTAACTAAAAAGTGGTGTTTTTTCATCAGTGTGCATTTTTTTGAAATTGTATCGGCCATAAACATGCCCTCCAGTGTTTATTTTATTGTAGAGCACTCACTGCAGTCTAACGTGTGCTATTCTGGTGCTTGCCACAATAGAAAATCTATCATACTCCACAGGAAATGTATTTTTCTTGTGCTGGGTTTTTTTTTTAGAAGTATTTTTACCATCAGAAGCACCTATTTGTGTCATGCAATCAAGAACATTCATACCTTTCCATAAATGAGAAATACTGTGCCTTGCAAAAATATTTATACCATCTCATCACATTTTAACATGAAAGCTTAAACATTAATGTAATTTATTAGGTTTTATGTAAATCTCCAACACAAAGTTGTACATAATTGTGAATTGAAAGACAACATTATATGGTTTATTTAATTTTTTTGGAAATAATTTGAAAATTGCATCATGCATTTGTATTCACCCTCCTGAGCCATCAGTTTGCAGAACCACCCTTTTCCTACAGTTGTAGCTGCATATTTTTTGGGTTTGCCTCTACTATCTCTCCACATCTAAAGACTCAAATCTTTGCTCATTCTTCTTCGCATATCAGTGTTCCAAAGTCTTTCCACAGCTTTGGAACCAGATTTAGGTTTAAACTTTGACTTTTTCCCTAACAAAGTAATATGCTTTAATCTAAATCATTCCATTGTAACTCTGGCTGTATTTTTAGTATTATTGTCTACTGGAGTTTCTACGTTTTTCACATGCTCATGTCATCTGCAGTGTCAAACAGGTTTTCTTCCAGGATTGTCCTTTATAAAACTCCATCCATCTTTGCATCAACTCTGACCAGCTTCCCTTTTCATGCTGAAGAAAAGCTACCCCACAGCATGATTCTGCCACCACGTGGTGTTCATTTGGGGATGACGTGTTCAGGGTGATGTGCAATATTAGTTTACCCCAACAAAAAGCGTTTTTGGCACATAGGCCACCTTCTTTCACATGGTAACTGCGGGCTCTACATGGCTTGTGGCAACCTTTAAATGGGACTTTCCATGGCTTTCCTTTAGCAATGTTTTCTGTTCTTCCACACTTCCATGAAGGCTAGATTTTCGGTGTTCACAACTAATGGCTGTCCTGTCAACTGATACTTCCACTTGAACCGTGCATCTCTGACTTGGTTAACTAATTAGATAGGTTCTCACCCTGCCTTTTTAAAAAGAGATCACTGGTCACAGGAATCCTGCTAGGCCTCCAATTGAGCCAATTCCACCTCATCTTCTTGAAGAGGTTTTTCCCCATCGTGGCTCCTTATGTAGTCAATATTATAAATGGTAGCTTTGCAAATGATTATGTTCCAGCCAGTTTTAAACATGTAGTGGTGACACCATTGATTAAATATCCTGGCCTGGACTCCACGGATTTTACACTTACATTTTAGGCCCATCTCAAATCGCCCTTTTCTATCTAACATCCTGTAGAAAGTTGTCTACAGCCAGTTGATTTTATACTTAAATGAGCACAACCTTCTTGAGCCATTTCAGTCTGGTTTCTAAACCATAAACTCATAGTTCTGAGTCACCACTGTTGAGGGTTTTTAATGAGATTCTTTGAACCACAGACTCTGGTCACTGTGTAATTTTAACGCTGCTGGACCTAACAGCTGCCCTAGACACAGTGGACCATCAGACCTTCCTGTCTCGCCTGGAGAACTGGTTGGGTATTCAGAGTGTTACTCCAGAGTGGTTTAGATCTTATTTAATGAAGAGAAGTGCTTGTGTTCGTATTGGTGCTATTGATTCCTCTATAATGCCTCTTAGATGTGGAGTACTGTACCCAAGGGCTCTATAATTGGACCACTTCTCTTTTCTCCTCTTTTACATCCTTTTGTATCAATTCCCTGGAAATATGGTATTGTTGTTCTTTTTTATGCTGATGACAGCCCAATTTATATGCCACTAAAACAGAAAAAGCAGGACTTCATAAATCACCTTCTGGATTGTTTTGCAAAAATCAAAGCATGAATGTTGCTGAACTCTTTGCATTTTAATGAACAAAAGATTTAAGTATTGTTTAAGCCCAGTGATGTTTTAAAAGTCCATACTGATCAGAGTCCTTTAACACAATATTTGACTCAGACAGCGACAAGCCTTGGTGTGATTTAAAATGATGCATAGGTTAAATTAGTAATCAAGTCCAGCTTTTATCGTTTGAGACAAATTGCTGAAGTCCAACCATGTCTTTCGGAGCATCCTTTTGAGATTTTAATTCATGCTTTTAGTGGTACTTGTTTAGATTAAATCAAAATGCTGCTGCATGTCTTTTAACTGATACCAAAAAACAAGAACACCCGTTTCAGCATTACTACACTGGCTTCCAGATTGTTTCCAGACAGATTTTAATTGTCTTTTATGTCTTTTTAAATGTTTACATGGTCTCGCCCCTCAGTATCTATCTGTCCTGATCCAGCTGCATGCTCTCTCACGCTTACTGAAGTCCACAGATTAGTTGCTGTTGGTCATCTCAAAGTCAAAGAGGAGGTTGAGAGTGTTTTTGTCATTGCAAATCAGACAGACCGACTCATTTCCTGTTTTTAAATCTTCTCTAAAAACATTTTTTTCTCTTTGGCATTTAACTCAGTTTGAGATGTTGGCTTTTACCGTTTCCTAATTCATAATTTTCACTGTTTTGTATTGGTTTTATTGTTTTTATACTTGCTAGAACTTTTAAGTAATATTTTTGTTTTATTTTGTCCTCTATCAGTGTTCAGCATTTTTGATCAAAAGTGTTGTTTTTAAAGTGCTTTATAAATAAAGTTGTATCATTCTGTCACATAAAAGCCTAATAAAATACACTGGAAATTGTGGTTGTGCGGAAAACACAGCAAAGTGTACAGCACACACTTTTTTCACTTTTTTTACCTTAACTTCAGCTGCACATAACGAATCGCTCAAATGTGAGAGACTAAAGATGCAAAAAGACAGGAGGCGTCCAGATACCTGTCACCCTTTTCATCCAGAGGTATTTCCTACTCAGTACAAGTACAGCCCCCTTCACCTGCATGCTATACTTGATTTATTTCTCATATATTATTTCATCTCTAGGAGAACTCAATGGAGTGTGGAGCAGCGGGCAGTCTCACCACATCTCTCAATACAACGCTGCTTTTTGCACTCATGGCATTATACCTTAGGTGACCAAAGCTGGTTCTGGCTCATCATCCACAGCTTGACCTAGTTTGGCTCCGCTCGGCACTATAAAGAATTGTAATGATGCCACAGATAACAACATTTCTGTCCTGTATGAAACTGTGCCCTTTTCAAATCCATCACCTACATTATCCCCAGCCCACAGGTATCTCCCCTCAGGGGTCATATAATATTTGGCTGCTAATGAACAATATTAAATCTGCTAAATAATTATAATCCTTTAGAAGTATCATATGAGCCACACAATAAGATTGTGGGAGAAATTCAGAAAACATTGCAACACTGCAAACTATACAATAGAAGTGATTTTTGCCTCCAGGGTCCTTATCAAAGAACCAGGGGGTTGGGGCTTTCCTTATCCCCCCAATATTTTGAGATACCAGGAGCAAAAACAAGTTCCATGGTGATAACCCTACCTTAGAAAAAGGCCCTGATAGAGTTTTAGATTGACCGTTCCAAATGGGGCTTTCCGATGGGTGGTGCTAAGCATTCCTGAGTGGATTAGAATTTTTAGCGTTTATGTCCACTTTTTCTTTTTCAGTCAGTTTAATCTCTACTGCATCCAATACTTCAGACTATAGCATTGTACAGGGGATAAAGGTTCAGGGCAGAGCGAGTTAAAACACACCAGTAAGATCTTAAAAATAACACAAGTCTCCTAGGGCTATACCCACTGACACTGATATCAAAATGTTCAGCCCTTTCAGGTTGTAGCTAAGGGCTGGGGACTGTAGCTGTGCTTGAAACTGGGCATTACAACCACACACCACCCACATGGACAGAGATGGATGCACTTTCCCCTGGCCTGCTCTGACTTTCAATGGACATTTTTATTCTGAAGATTAAACAAAATATTCTGAAGATGTTACATGTGGCTGGGATTGTTACATAATGTTTGTCTAATTATCTTCTTTTTCCACAATCTGTAAAAATCTGTTACAATATATACTGTAGGCTATATGAAAAAAAAAGTTTATTTATAGTTTGCAAGTGGTACCCATAAACTGTGACTCAGAGATTCTCTGATGTGAATGGTTGTAATAATTAAGCTTTGCCTTATGAAAAGATATCGTCCCTGTTTGTGTACTTTTGAAATAAAATACTGTTTAAAATGTAGACTTTTGTGGAATGTCATGTTATTTAAGAGCTCTTTAGAAGTCGCTTTAGAAGTTTGAAAAGATATAAACCTGTAGTTTTAATCCACGCTGATTGCTGTTTTGTTCTCAGTTAAAGCCGCATGAAGACAGCATCTACTCCAAAGCAGAAATGTGGCAAGCATATGTGTGTTGTGCATTTGTTGTTTCCCTTTTCTGTCATTTATGTGAACTGCTGCCCCAGAGGAAGCCCCCACCCTGCCATCGAGAGACAATAAAGATCAAGACATGACAGCTGAAGACCAGCTACAACACGCATCTGTATCTGTTTAGTGATAGTGTTTTCTGGCGTCATAGGACCATTCGCATTGTGTGCACCAAAGTAATATATTACTTGTGTTGTTGTTTAAGTGAAACAGAAAAAAGTGACAGCTACGTAAGTTTTCCTGAGATCATGTCAGTGCCAGCCAGAGAAACCTCTGCTGTGGTCTCCATGTCAACACCAGGATCCTTGTGGTCAACAGCAAGGCATGCTTCATCTCAGCCTCTCTCCCCACTACTCAACACGATAGTACCCCCCCCCCCCACCCCCCACCCCCCACCCCCACCCCACCCCACCCCCCAATCAGGTCTGTGATTTCTTCCACTCTGCTAGATGGCTTGTGAGAAAGTGGGTGCAGTGTGTGTACAAAAAGCTGCCTCAGGAAAGCAGACCTCTTTCTGGGAAGCTGTCACGCCCTTTTACCACCTTCTTTGTTCATGTAAGTGATAAATACTCATCTGTGTTTTGTGTTTCCTTTGCTTTAATGCTGACCGGGCTAAAAGGCCTACAAATGCACGCAGGTTCTAATTTCAAAAACTCCACAGATATTAATTAAGATTCATGTGGGAAATACAGGATGAAAATGAACACAGAATAAGCCAAAATGATTCAATTGGGAAAGGTGGAACAAAATCTTTTTAAGGTCTGGTTTCTAAACCATAATTTATTTTATTTAAAATGAAAATAAATAATTTACAGCTCATATAGAAGCTTCATTTCACTCTTATTACATTAGCTACAGACTGTTAATAAGACTTCAGTCTCAGACCAGGAATTCAAGACAAGTCACCGGTCTTTGGAGCGCAAGTCTAAGTTAAGTCTGAATTTTTTGTTTTAGCGACCTAAGAGTGAATCAACTTAGAGTCTTAAACCCGAGTCACAATCTCTGCTGGTTATTTTCTGTTTTTCATGCCATTACTTGTAAACCTGACAGATGGCTCAAAACAGCCCACCTGGCATCAACCACCATCATGCTGTGTTCAAAGTCACTTAAATTCTCTTTTCCCCTTTCTGATATTCTGTTTGAACTTAAGCAAATTGTCTTCGTCTCATGTCGATGCTTCAATGTTATGTAATTGGCTGCAGTTTGTGTTAACAACAAAATGATCAGGTGTACCTAATAAAGTGGTTTATGTGTGTACATCCCTGCTTACATTTAAATATAAACTTAATTTATCTTGCGTAAAGATTCTCAGCTAGTTTACTCTTACAGTTTCCCCTCTGCCCATTAAAATGTTCTCTCTCTCTCAAAGACAAAGCAAGTGAAAGACATAACTGATGGTGTTTTCTGAAAAGCTGTGCAAATTTTTTCCCAATGATCCAATCCACACAACTGTTTGAGGTGGGAAGGAACCCCTCAGAGAGGAGTCACTGATAATTTGAAGACAATGCTCTAAAGGGGTCCTGCGATTCAAAACACATCAATCCATCTATACTCACACTGCTTTAACTTGATTTCTGGACAACATGAGAAATCCTTTTTGCCAGTTTGCCAGGAGACAGGCAACAGTGAATTGCTTGTATTCACACATTCAAACAGTGTAAGTATAAACACACACATGATAAACACGACACATACAATGCATACTGGAGGTCACGCGATAGGCAAAGCTTTTGGTGTTACCTCCAATGGAGTGGATCCCATTGGCGGTTTGCTTTGAGGACCACAGATATGTTTAAATGGAAATGGTTCTGAGCAGCTGAAGCACACCAAGACCACCCACAAGGCCGGTGACCACAACAAGACCCGGCTAAGGCAAGCTGGGAAAACACACACACACTATTTTGCTAAATTCCACTGGATCACTAGCCCTGAAACTCATTGTCTCCATATGTTTTTCTTTTTTTGAAAGAAGATGACAGTGACAATGAAGGAAAAGCATTTGATCTGAAAATAGTCGTTATTGGATTCAATCATAAGTCAAATGGACTGAACATTTCTTGCTTCTATAGTCTAGCCCCTTTAGTCGCCACTTTCAACACCCTTTTTTTATATTTTTCCCCTCAAGCTCTGACCACACGCTTACTGGGTGCACTGGAGATAATGAGCAGACCCCTTAGTTGCACTACCCACAAATGCATATGCCCACATGCTCCCACATTGAAGACGAAAACCAAACCAAAGCCCAAAGACAAATTTGTTCCTGTGAGTGCCAGGAGACACTTTCCTGCCAAGGTTGAGAGGTGCCAGCTGAAAACATATACTCTCAACACATTCATATACAACGAATTAGTTGACTACCCCATGCTGCGTCAGGAAAAAAAGGTTTCAGTTTTTAGGGACCTCTTGGTGAGCCAGAGGAATTGACAGCCAGCTGTACTAATACTCTATCTGTACATGTTTGAGCGTGTGTGTTTAATGTAAACGGGTGGGTGTTCTTGGGTGAAACTGAAATATTATACGTCATTGTTTTTTATACCTGATTAGGACTAGCAAAGATTGTCATTAGTTGTGATAAGTCTCACCACAAACATTTCACCGTCATGCAGGCAAACTGTATTTTCGGCTGTAACCACAGACTGAATAACAAATCAGAACCACTCATATTCATACCTTTAGCAGTAGTTTAAAAGGTGAAAAATGCTATCTTAGCTCATCTAGAAACCTAGCTTTAAGGCTTTCTAAAACCTTGTTTGCTCACACATAGTGTGCTCAGCAGTGGGCTAGAGGGGCACACATACTAGCTCCCTTAAACAGGAAGTGGCTAAATGGACCTCTGCTTTGGCTCTGCCACTCAAAAACATGTTTTTAGTGAAGACCATCTAAACAAAATGGACAATCAGGAAGGTAGAAAAAGGGAAAGAACCATAAGATAGGGAAACTAGTTTGGAGTTCAGGGAGGCAACGGTAGGAAAGAGCGTACCTACAGCGACAGAGTAGGTGGGCTCATATTATCATGACACTAAGTGTCATGACACCAGTGTGTTGTGACTGACTGTTTTTCCGGGATTGAAAAAGAGACCCACAAAAAGTATTCTGAACAATAATATATCTGTAATAATAAGAAGGGATATTTAAAGCTGATATATCAGGCTTCTGAAAAGTATTTTCATTTCTATGCTCTAAATACTTGGTTGCACTTGCTTTTGCATAAATTACTGCATCAATGCGGTGCTGTATGAAGGTGATCAGGCTGTGGCACTGCTGAGGTGTAATGGAAGCCCAGGTTGCTTTTATATTAACCTTCGGGTCATCTTATTCTATATAACCATTAGCAGTTCAGAGCACAGTTCCAAAGAGACTTCCCTCAGAAACCCAAAGCAGCTGATAAGCCAGTTTTCATTATGAGGTCTAAAATAAAAAATGAGAAAATTAAAAATGAGAAACTTATCATTCTGAAAGGTATTTTTTGTACCAATGTGTGCATGGTTTAATATCCATGTTTGAAACTGGAAAAATGTAGCTGTAATAATTTTACATCACGCACCTCAGGTGTGTAAAATAATTATTTTCAAATTTCTTACCCGCCAAGTGTTGCCAATGAGCTAATAACTGTAGAAAAGATGTATGCCAGCTAAGAAGTTGACATGGGGCTGCAGAGATTTTCACAGTCAGTTAATTATTTAAAGATCCAAAGTTTTGCAAAGGGTGCAATGATTTTGTGTGTAAGCACTCTTTGCACAAGAGTCATTGAGCAATTTGATCCTGTGGATTTTAGGCTATGATGTTTTTGGACTGAGGTAGGTTATAGGGTGCCATCCAGTTGGTTTAGAGTGATTCTGGATCTCAATTAAACCCCTTAGTATCCTTTTAGCCTACTTGCTTCTTTCCAGTGCTGTCCAAATAAAACAATTGCAAAAACTATTCTTCATAAATTTGTTTTTAAATTCCCTATGGCCACAATCTGTGAGTCTAACTTTGTTGAAATAAAATACCATAAGATTAGTTGGTGAAGTTATGATTGGTAGAATTAGGCTCAGGGGAAAGAAAACCGTTCATGTCTTTAACACTTCCCAACAAATGTAAAAAAACAAGGATGTGAGGGTGTCAAACACATGTTTGGCTGCATTGATAAACTGCGTGTTCTTTTTGAAAGCTCTGGGATTTCAACACCCTTATTTCACATAGCAGAACAGTGAAAATATGGCTAAGGTTACAACCACAGGCCCTGACTGAAAAATGAATGCAGCAATGTGACATTTATACGCCCTAGTGTCCCCAACTAAACTCCTCTCCTACCCTGCCATCACCCGTTATGGCCCTCTTGACCAAAAGAACGTCCAAGTGCTTGCTCCTAATGCCAGCGAAAGTCCTTTCATATCCTCACTTCTAATCTAACCAGCATACTGTACATCCATGTAAATGTATGTTTATACACACATTTGAACACCCTTGTTTCGGATTTTCTATGTATCCAATGTACAGGGGTTGGACAATGAAACTGAAACACCTTGGTTTTAGACCACAATAATTTATTAGTATGGTGTAGGGCCTCCTTTTGCGGCCAGCACAGCGTCAATTCGTCTTGGGAATGACATATACAAGTCCTGCACAGTGGTCAGAGGGTTTTTAAGCCATTCTTCTTGCAGAGTAGTGGCCAGGTCAGTACATGATACTGGTGGAGGAAAACGTTTCCTGACTCGCTCCTCCAAAACACCCCAAAGTGGCTCAATAATATTTAGATCTGGTGACTGTGCAGGCCATGGGAGATGTTCAACTTCACATTCATGTTCATCAAACCAACCTTTCACCAGTCTTGCTGTGTGTATTGGTGCATTGTCATCCTGATACACGGCACCGGCCTTCAGGATACAATGTTTGAACCATTGGATGCACATGGTCCTCAAGAATGGTTTCGGTAGTCTTGGCAGTGACGGGGCCATCTAGCACAAGTATTGGGCCAAGGGAATGCCATGATATGGCAGCCCAAAAACCATCACTGATCCCCCCCCATGCTTCACTCGGGGCATGCAACAGTCTGGATGGTACGCTTCTTGGGGCTTCTCCACACCGTAACTCTCCCGGATGTGGGGAAACAGTAAAGGTGGACTCATCAGAGAACAATACATGTTTCACATTGTCCACAACCCAAGATTTGCGCTCCTTACACCATTGAAACCGACTTTTGGCATTGGCATGAGTGACCAAGGTTTGGCTATAGCAGCCGGCCGTGTATATTAACCCTGTGGAGCTCCTGACGGACAGTTTTGGGGAAAACAGGAGAGTTGAGGTGCACATTTAATTCTGCCGTGATTTTTGGGGAGCCTTTTTGGTTTTTTGTTTTTTGGATACAATCCAGGTTAGCACCCGAACATCCCTTTCAGACAGCTTCCTCTTGCGTCACATTTAATCCTGTTTGGATGTGGTTCGTCCTTCTTTGGTGGTATGCTGACATTACCCTGGATACCGTGGCTCTTGATACATCACAAAAAGACTTGCTGTCTTGGTCACCGGATGCGCCAGCAAGACGGGGACCAACAATTTGTCCTTTTTGAACTCTGGTATGTCACCCATAATGTTGTGTGCATTTCAATATTTTGAGCAAAATTGTGCTCTTACCCTGCTAATTGAACCTTCACACTCTGCTCTTACTGGTGCAATGTTCAATCAATGAAGACTGGCTACCAGGCTTGTCCACTTTAGCCATGTAACCTCCCACACTAAAATGACAGGTGTTTCAGTTTCATTGTCTAACCCCTGTATCTAATGTTCTCTCTCAGTCTAACTTTCATGAACATTTAGCGGGTATGACATCACAACGGAGAAATTTTGGGCACAGACTTGTGTTTTGGTTGAGGCAAGCTGGGCGGGGACATCGTCTGTTTGCAGTCAGAGAAAAGTCCTCGGGAGCCTTTTGATTAGGGTGCTAATTTGTATGACTCTTGCAGTCCCACAGAAACAGAATAGGCCATGTTGTGATTAAAAATAATCAGAACTGTAATATATACTGGATATGATCTCGTCATAGCTCAAAGACTTTTGTGCGTGTGTGTGTGAGTGTGTTTGTGCGTGCGTGTGTGTGTGTATGTGTGTGTATGGTTGCATGTCTGTGAGTGAATATATGTGTGCTTGTGATTTATACAGCTTATTAGTGGGTGTATAAAGAGTTTTACTAATGAGCTGTGTAATCCAAAAATCTTGTGGTGCGACATAATTAGGAGCGGAAATAAGAAACGGACACACAATCAAATCTGTCAAAAAAGTGAAAACGCACAAAAAGATTAGGTTGTATGAGATATATTGGAAATATATTGGAAAACAGCAAAAACAAAGGGACAACTAGAAGTAAGGCTCATAAACTAAAAAGCATGTAAATCCATGTTAGAATAAAATTAATAGCAGGATTGTTCATTTGTAAAGTTTTAAGTTTAGTTGTAGTAGTCCTCCTGATATGCCACAATGCGCTTTTCTCTACTTTCCAAAAGAGCCTAGATGAGTCCTTCACTTGGACTTCCGAACTTTATTACCTCCTCCTCTCACTGTGTGTTATTTCATTCACTTTCACTGGACCTTATTTCCTCCCCTGAGTATTCTTTCCTCCACTCCTTTTGTCAAATGTATTTGTCCACTTTCTAACAGGGCTTTATTTTTCATTTATATAGTCATTTAAGATTTCAGTACATATGATTTTCACTTTTCATTATGACAAATAGAATATTTAATACTATCGCCCCAGGATGGTCAAAGGAATGGTAGTTTAAAGCCAGAACAGGCCTTTGGAGGTTTGCATATCGTTTATTTCTTTCTACTACTTTATCGCTTTTGATGATTGTGAAACATGTCTTCCTTGATATTTTTCTTTGTTTTTTGATACATTGCATTAGTACTATGTTTATGTAATTTCTGTATGTTTATGGAGACATGTTTTGTAATTTACTATGTAAAGGGTTTAGGGGTAAAAGTTCACATAAAGCAAATATTAACTTTTAAATGGTTTCAGATGTTTAAAACTGAAATTATTTTAAAACAATAAAATAATTTTACCATATTTTACATATTTCACTTTCTGATTCAAGCCACTGTTCCAACCTGCTGAAGTCTTTATGAGAAGGTGTTCAGCCAACATTCAAAATTGACAAGGATTCAAAATAAACTTTCTACACATCTCTCACTTCCAACAGAACAAAGTGCTGGAGTATACCACAAAGCTTTATTTACCAACTAAACTTAATTGTGTTTGACTTTATGTTTTTCCCTCTTCAGCAGTGAACAAAATAAATTATAAATAAATCATTAACTCTGATTTCAGAAGTTGGTTGAGAATATGAATGAAAACAACCTGGCACAGGTTTTTTGGATGGAGTGAACATGTTGAGATGTGGTCTTTTAAATGAATCATTCTTGTAAATCAAACCTAAAAAAAATAAGGTGCTGAATGAACATGAAAAACACGGACCAAATTTCCACTCAGTTATAAGGTTTCTTTCAGCATTAGGAGATTTAGTTATTTTTTCTTAATATGTTTGGGTTGGCTCAAAATATTTTATTAGGACTGTGTCTCAGTTTCACTGAGTTGATTTCACATTGCTTGTTGAATAAACCAGTATGCTTTCCTAGGTTTATTCAACAGCCATGCTTCATTTAAGGTATATCAGTTTCCAGTCATTCATTATTACACTATTAAAACAAAGTATTTGTTTAAACAACATATTTTTGTCATTTAAATTGTTTAACCTATGAATAGTAAATGCATTACTAGAAATCAATACTTTTCTAAAGAGTTTGATTTGCTATTTAGGCTTGTTTGTCTTGTGAAATCAAAAAGATGAACAAGCCGTGCCTATTTAAACAGGTGAGGTTCAGAACTGATAAAACTGGTGACAACACTGAAGATACCAAATATGTTTGGTGTGGCCATATTTTCTAGGAGACAGTACTTTAAGAAATCTATTGCTCTCCTTTTATCTAATAGCATATTTTAATCTAAGGATAACTTCATCATTATTCTGAATATCAAGAGATCCCCCTACTATAAAATATGTAAACCATTGAGTGATTCTAGAGCTACATCACAGAATAAGGCTTTTTTTAAAAGATTTTTTGCAGGACTGGTGGCCGTTTTTTTTTGTTCTTTTTCCAAAGTAAGCAGACGGGAAGCAGGATGGAGATAGGGGGAGACATGCTGCATAGGTGTTTGGGGTCAGGACTCAAACCCTGAACAGCTGTGTCAAGGACTGAAGCCTCAGAATATGGGTCGTGCAGTCTACCGCTACCCCACACACTGTGCCCCGGAATCGGGCATCTTGACATATATTGCATTGTGGTGTCTTGGGTAGAAAGTAGAACTCTTTTTGTGTTGCCTCATAGTCTCCTCTGAAGTCCTCAGCTGTTTATGCAAGAAGACAATCACCACTCAAACCAGCCCAAGTGACTCTTCAGCCAAATATCCTGCGATATTCTGCGAAATAAAGACGTTTTATGAAGTGAGAACACTTTGGGCTTTTATTTTTGCATTTATTTATGTCTTAAGTACATATTGGGTATAAACAGCTTGTGCAGGCTCTAAATGACTAAGTGCACTAATGGATCTCTAGGGCAACTTTTAAACTGTGCACTGAAAACACAAGGCGAATGTCATCTTTAGCCTAGGACAGTGTTTCCCAAACCCTTCTGCTTCTGACCCACAAAATAACAATAGAAAATACTTTGGACCCTAAATATTGATTGAGTATATGACTTAGTTATTTAAACAGGTTTTAATGACAACACAAACAGCATCAACAGTCAGAATAATGCTTTTGAATAATACATACATTCTGTTTTTTAAATCTTCTAACCTTTGTTGCATGAGTCTGCTTTGCCATTATCACCTTGTTTTTTCATTGTTGTTCAATTTTGTATCCTCAAAGAATTTTATATTTTAAATTGACAATGGTACAATAGAAAAATCAGATTACACTTTTGCTGTTTACAGACAATTCGGATAATCAAAATCATTTGCGTTTGCTGAATGTCAGAATTTCTATATACTCAGACTGCTATGCCATTAAACAAATTGGGAAAGCCCAGGTGATACTGTAATGTCACATCCAAATTATGAAGTATGGGGGTGTCAGCACCATGCTGGGTTGGTGTTTTGCCACTAGAGGCATGGTGCACTTCAAAATATAGATGGCATCAAAAGGAATGTATACGGTATTTAGCAGAAATATTTAATCATTTTCTCAGTAGATTGGCTAGGTAGCTAAAGCTTAGGCCTAAACGGGTCTTTCAATTGGACAATGACCCAAAGCAGACATTAAAATTTGATATAAGGTGGCTTAAGGGCAACAAAGTTAATGTTTTGGATTGTCTTCACTAAGCACTGATCCCAATCCCCTAGAATGTTTTTGGGTGAAGCTGAAAGGCATGCTAGCCTACTTAACTCAGTCTGTTATAAAAATGGGCCAAAACTCCAGCAAATTGCTGTGAAAAGCTTGATAAAGGATTCCCAAAACATTTGACCCAAGTCAAACAGCGTAAAACATAATGCTACTAAATACTAATAAAATATGTGTAAACTGAATTTAACAAAGAGAAAAAAGAAACATCTCAAAACATCTCTGATTATTTTGGCATTTAGCAAATGTAAATTATTTTGGCAATGCTAAGTGACCTAAAGTAGTCTAATAACAACAATAGCATCAGTAACATTTGGTCAGGTTATGTATTTTGGGGTGAACTTTAATGTTTTAAGATTTTTTCCTTCTAATCATTCATTAGCCCTTTAAATTCAGTAGAGCAATCTCCTCCTGTGTTGTTGTTTTTTGTTGTTGTGCTAATGACTCCCATTAAAAAATTATATTTTAATACACCACCATTGCAATTGTATAGAGAAGAATAGAATAAGAATAAAAACATCCTTTATTGTCCCGCAGTGGGGAAATTCAGGTGTATCAGCAGCAAAGTCATAGACACAAAGGGAACATGTAACATGAAATGACAATGTTATGTATGGTAAGAATTGAATTTCATAAATAAAAAATATTGTATTTTTGTGTTCTACAAGTGGTACTGTATCTTTAGAGAGAGGTGACAATCAAACAACTAAAGTGGTTTATCTGGTTAAGAATATATCTGGTGTATGGAATAAAAAAGAAAAAAAAATGCAAAAAAAAATACTATTTTCTGGAGAAGGAAAACATTATTTTCTAGATTTATTTTTTTTTTACTTCTCATGCATTTAATTCATCATGGGTGATTTTTTTCCAAATCCCACAGTCACTGCTACTATAAATCACTGTGGGAAATGTGCTTCTATTTTCTTTATATACACAGTCCGGGATTGAATGTAAAATTAAGACCAACTCTGCTTGAAATTATGTTTATACATCACTAATTTGTGTTGAGTGCCAAGGACTTGTAGACTATGTGAAGTAGATCACGGGCATGAATTTGAGTAGAATTTTTGGAGCCTTAAGTATTTCCTATGGGTGTCCTCTAGTGTTGAAATATAAATTATATCCCTGGCTGAATTTGCGGTTGAGGGTGAAACCGGGCACAGATTACTTGTTTTGTGGTTTTTCTTTTCAGAGATATTTTCTGGTGGATCTGCTGGCCAAAACTCTGACTAACCTTACTGGCAATAATGAAAACAATAGCAGGTGGACCAGATATTTTGTTTCTACCAGGTGTGTGTGAAGATGTACTTCACTGTGTTTGACCACATTCAAATTTAGAGTGGCAGATCTGCAACATGGCATGAGTAATCACAATCACAGGGAAGTAGAAACTGGAACCTGCATGCAGGAGAGTCTTTTGTTTCACACAAACCGGACCTATTGTCATGCATTCTATGTTGTATATTGTATCTATAAACAGAGACTTTTGCTGCTTATACATTTATATTTGTTTCTTTAAGGGTAGTTTTGCAATCCTGAGCTTTCAATCTTGTATTTTAAGTTTAGTTTTGTAAGCTTGCATCTAATTTATTGTCCACAAATTATGATCTTAAAAGCTATTTTCCATTCATGCTTTTGTGCATGTGTTCACATAACTTATGAAGGAAAAAACCTTCATAATCAATCTTCAGCAACTAATTCTTTATCTTCGGCGTCTTCCATTTAGCCTGGACTAGATTGCAGGGGCAGCAGTTTCCACAGACACCTCCTCCAGCTCCTCTGAGAGAGGTCCCAGGCCAGTCAAGAGACATAGTCCCTCCAACGTGTCCTGGGCTGTCCCCTGGGTCCAGGGGGCAACCGAAGGTTAGGAAAACCAGGTAAGGAGAACCAGGTAAGTTGTACATGCTCTGTCCTCAGATATCCAAACTCTCTTAGCATGAATGAATGTATAAACCCTCACCAGTAAATCTCAAATTGAGTTGTGATAAAATTGGGTAGAGAAAGTTATGCTTCCTTATTAGGACACTTTGGGCCTAACAATAGATTTAAAACTTTTTTCTAGTACAATCTTAAGAATTGTGCCTTTCACATTTTGAGTACATTTTCTACAATTCAGGTTATCTGTAAACCTTTGAGCACCTAGTTAGCATATGACACATTTTAGACACAGACTAAGAGAAATTATTCGGTTTAAATGTTTTTCCTGCCAATTGCAACGGTTCTGAAAGAAAGTTTAAAGAATGCTCAGATATTTTGCAATTTTCACCAAAGATCAAGGTAAATGGTGGAAAACAAATCTGTAAAGTCTTAGTATCCGACAATGTGGTCACTGAATGGGAGAGTAAAGGCAAATTTCCTAAAACTCCAAGACACTGTTGATATAATTTATATTTTCATGAACTACAAAGACACAGGAAGAGGGTAACACTCCTTAAACTTTTGGAACGAAGAAAGCACATCAAACAGATTTTAAAAGCTATGGATTCCCCCAGAGGCCCAGCTAAAGTTCAAAGATCTCTGCTGTAAATTATAAGTCAACCAAATTGAAGAGCAATCACAGAGGTAAATGTTACATCCATATGTTTCTGCAAATCTCCTCACAATGGTAAAGAACTGCCACTAACTGTTCCAAGCAACAATCAACAGGCTGGTGCAGGTTTCTCTTCACACAAAACCTTACATCTACCACCCCCTGTAGATACCAGTACGTTATCCAAGACTTCAGGCATTAGAATATATGCAACCAAATGGAAACTCTTTTTACCATCCCACCAATGTATCAAATTGCCTAAGCATCAGTTATTGTATCGGTATGCTTTATAACTCTGGTACAAGGATAAAAGCTAAAATATTTAAATTATTGTCAAAGTCACCTCTTTCTTTGGAAGGCAATTTCAATTCAGAGATGTAGGTAGATGTTTTTGTAGCAAAGAATTGGTCGAGGGACCAGAGATTTATTTGTTTTTTGTTTTTATTTATTATTTATTGAACAAAGGTTCCCCTTCCCAGCCACAGGAAAAATATTCATGACCGACATTCACCAACCTCAATGGAGATACTGTACATGGATTTATGTTATCCCTCTGTGTATATACTATATGAGGCAATCCAGGTTCAGTTTCATAAAAAAATGTAGGATTATATACTTAATTTTTTGTAATTTACTTCTTGACAAACTACCCAACGAAAGCAAATTTAGTTTTGAGTGTTTTAAACAGTTTTTTTTATCATGTTTTAGTTTGGTATTAGAAGAGTTATCAAATGCAAATTAAGCCTCCCTACATGGCCAAACTTACTGAGTGTATGTATGTGTTGGAGGAGTATGCATGCTTACATCTCCTACAGCCCAAAATGCTCAAGGGGATACTCATATATTATCACTGAGAGGAAGACATCTAGATCTACCTCGTCTGTTTCTACCATCCCTCTCTCTACTTTTTACATCAATAATGGAAAAACAGTAGACTATGTGAATGAAATAAAATATGTTATGTTATCTGAGTTTTACATTACAGGATGATAGCATTGTGGAGAAAGTATATGTTTGTGACTGTTCGCTTTGAAAGAAAGTTTGGCAATATAAAACTATGACAGTAAATGAATCCAGTGGGCCAGTGTGTGCAGTATCTGTAGCTAGCACACACTTTCCAGAGCTGCAGTGCAGAGGGACAGGGCTAAAAGGAATGCCAGTCTCTTAAAACCCTTCGGGTGAAGACTTAGGAACCACGGTCTGACTGAAAACACCTGTGCCTTATAGAGGGCAGTGTACAGAGAGCTTCAACATCCTGATCCAATATACACATTGATGAATGTTCGCTTTCACGCAACACGCATGTGCACACACACTCACACACACATACACACACACACACACACACACACACACACACACACACACACACATAAATAAAAGCCATTTGTGGGCACACACAGTGCTATGTAAAACGGACTGCATATATAGCCTGTGTCATCTTTTCCATGGCTGAATAACCCTCCTGCACATAAGTAACATTTTTATCTTTTCCTCCAGCAGGTAAAGTGCAATGAAATACTATACATACATTACAGAAATGGACAGGAACCAAAAATGCTCTACACTCCCAAATAAATGTCCCTTTTGCTCGTTTTCAGACATCCATTTGAAAAAAAAACACTCTTCTGCAGACAGTAAGTTATTTGTACAGGTCTGTGGCATGTCTACAGATTTGTGCTGGGCTGTTGCTGGGATGGGTGACTGGTTTTACTGGTCTACCTCTGTTCACCCAAAGCATGAGCAAGGCAAGCGGGACCAAGTGAGTGGAACAGTATGATCATGCTTAGTGGAAACAATTTTCCTGAGCACACCTGAATGTGGTGCCTTGGAGGAAACTTTGTTTTCATTAGGTGTTTCAATTCATTGCAAAGTCTGAGTCTGATCAATACTGGTGTGGTCATTCTATAACACCTTGTATATTAGTTTTTTAAAACCTAAAATCAAAACTTAAGTCCTTTAGTTATATGTGTTTTAGGTTGTCACCATCAAATGTAGTTTCATGTAGCTGGTGTGAACAGTGGAGTAGCTTTTTAATTTAATTTTCTAATTAGCCTAGCCTTGGGGCTGATGGCATGCCAACTTTATGAATCAGGGTAACATGCTGCCTTAGTTAGTGTTGGCCTGTTTTACTTGGCAGAAATCATAGTATGGTGCTCCAGGAGTCATTAGGACACAAAGTCTGAGTGATACTCTGATCTGGAATCAGCATGCTCGTACTGGCAATACACTGTTAATACTATGGCATCATGTTCGTGTCCTTAACATACTCTTTTACTGGACAAAACAAAAAATGGTGGACAGATTAAGGCTCTCAGTTTTGTTTCTGGCTGTTCTCTCCATAAACAAGAAAACCAGATTTCTCGCGTCTGACATCCAAAAGAAAGCTTGAGAAAGCCAAGTATCAGAGACATACGAGTTGTATGACAGTAAAGTACATAAAGAGTGAAAAGTAAGGTTTTCAGTTGTATTTCTGGATTTTCTCCTTTGATGTGAGAAAATCTGACTAGCTTTTTCTTGTATTCCAGAGTTGTCACTATTAATATTTTTCAGCAAGAACAAGGGATTATGGCAGCATACTTCTAGGTTTGTTTGATATGCTAAGCCAAATGCAGTGTAGCTTTAAATAGGTCAAAAGTGGAACATTGTTGCTATGCTGTTGTTTTTATCTTGATCATATAGTGAAACTAACCCCCATTTTGTCATACCAGATATATAAAAATATTAAATATAACAATACGGGATGTGCAGTGGCTTACAAGACCTTTCTGCTTTCTGTCAGATCAGAGCCCTAAACCTAAGTATTTTATTGGGATTTTATTTTGTTAGCACAGAGTATTACATACTTGTGAAGAGAAGGAAATTAATTCTACAACCTCAATTCAAATTAAGTTGGAATGTTGAGTAAAACTTAAAAACAGAGTGCAATGATTTGCAAATCCTGTTCAATCGATATGCGATTGAAAATACTACAAAAACAAAATATTTAATGTTGAAACTGTTGTTTTTTTTTTTTTTGCAAATATTCAATCATTTTGAATTTGATGCTTGCAACATGTACCAAAATAGCTGGGACAGGGGCAACAAAAACTGGGAAAGTTGAGGAATGCTCAAAAACCACCATTCCACAGGTGAACGGGTTAACTAGAAACAGGTGAGTGTCAAGATTGGGTATAAAAGGTGCATCCCCGAAAGGCTCAGTTGTTCACAAGCACGGACGTGGCGAAGTTCACCACTTTGTGAACAACTGTGTTAGCAAACAATCTAACAGTTAGAGTGTTTCTCAACGTAGATTTGCAAGGAATTGAGAGATTCTATCATCTAAAGTCTATAATGTCAACATCTGATGTGAATCCAAAGAAATCACTGCACGTAAGCAGTCAGGCCAAAAACCAACACTGAATGCCTGTGACCTTCGACCCCTCTGGAGGCACTGCATTACTTGCATTGAACTTACTGCATTAACTTGCACATCTGTGAAGGCACCATTAATGCTGAAAGATGCGCACAGGTTTTGGAGCAAAATATGCTGCCATTCAAGCAACGTCTTTTTCAGGAATGTCCCTGTTTATTTCAGGAAGACAATGCCAAGCCACATTCTGGACGTGGGTTCGTAGTAAAAGAGTGCAGGTACTAGACTGGCCGGCCTGCAGTCCAAACCTGTCGCTCATTGAAAATGTGTGCCGCATTATAAAGCACAAAATGCAAGATCGGCGACATCAGGCTGTTGAGGAACTGAAGTTGTACATCAAGCAAGAATGTGAAAGAACTCCACCTACAAAGCTTAAAGAATCAGTGTCCTCAGTTCCCAAACCCTTATTGAGTGTTAAAAGGAAAGATGATTTAACACAACTGTAAGCATATTCCTGTCCCAGCTTTTAAAGCTCCTGCAAGCTTCAAAATTCAAAATTACTGAGTATTTGCAAAAAAAAAGAACAATGAAGTTTAGCAGTTTGAACAATAAATATCTTGTCTTTGCATTGTATTCAATTGTATATATATAGGACAGGATTTGCAAATCATCTTACTGTTTTCCGTTTACAATGTCCCAACTTCATTGAAAGTGGGGTTGTAGTTATCTTTTTTTTTCACAAATGAAAATCTATGAAGCGTGATACAAAAAATGCCATAAAAAAGTATTTGCCCCCTACAGAATCCTAATGACTTTTGCTTTTTTGTCACAATGAAAAAGTTTCTATCATAAATTTTGGGTGCCAGCAAAGTTTAATTTATAAATATAAAAATGCAAATTTTTTTAAAGAGGGGAAATTTTTTTAAAAAAGATAAAAAAAAAAAAAAAACTATCCAAGCCAACCTGAGCCCAATAACTGGTTGTGCCAAACCCTTTGGCCCGCCAAACCCTCCAAGGGTTTTTCCTGGGTGCAAAAAACCAAAAAGGGCACTTAAGCTTTTGCCCCCCCAAAAGTGGCCTGACAAATTTTCCTTGGGGTTTTTCTTGGGAGAAGCCGAAATTCATTAATTCCAAAACCAAAATTTTAAAAACAAATCAAATTTTAAATCCCTGAAGCAAACAAAAACCAAACCCCCGACCACCAAACCCAACCACCCCCTTTTTTTTCTATTTTTTTTTTCCCAAAAAAGGGGGTTTTTGCCTTTTTGGAAAACCTTTCCCGTTTTTTTTGGTTAATTTTAATCAAAGGAAACAAATGAAAACCCTTTAAAAGGCCGCCCCTTTCCCCTTTTGGGTAAAAGCTGAAATTTTTTTTGTGACCCTTTTTTTTTTGGGAAAGGGGTTAAATTTAATTCAATTCAAAATTTAGTTTTATTTATTTTAGCGCCCAAATTCAACCCAAAACGGGTTTTCTCAAAGGGAAATTTACAAAAAATCATACATACAAATTTCCCAAATTTGGTTTCTTTTTAAACATTGAACAGTTTCAGTCAGAGTTATTATTTCAAATTTGGGTAAAAAAATTTTTTTTGGGTTTAAGGGAAAACCCCGCAGATTGCATCCCAGTCAGTGGGCTTGCAGCAAATTTCCCTTCCCCCCCCGGGAATTGAGCATTGGTTTTTTGAGGGGCAGTGGACAGTCACTGGTGGTTTTGACCTTTGGGACAATTCCCTTTATTTTGAGCCCCTTGGCCCCTGTTAGCGGGCCCCCCCCGGGGAGGGAGGGGAACCCCCAAACTCCCTTTTTAAAAAGGAAAGAAAAACCAGCAGAAACCCGGGTCCCCGTGGGAGGGGCCATCCTGGTCAACCCCGGGCCGGACGGGGGTTTGGCCCGGGGGGAACAGGCCCCCGGGGGGGCCCCAAAGGGAAACAAAAAAGCACCCGATCCCGAAGGGGATTTTTTTGGGGGGAAAAGGGGAAAAGTAAAATTTTTTAATGGATTTTAGGCCCCCCTTTTTTTTGGGGCGGTTTTTAAACCCAGAAAAGAAAGAAAATTAACCCCCCCTTTTGGCCCCGGTTTTCAAGGTTTTGAGGGGCTGAAAAGAGGAGCCCCAAGGAGGTTACCCCCAGTAAAAGCCCCAGGCACTCGCCATGCCCCCGGAGAGAAAAGGGGGTTTTTTCCCCCCTTAAAAGGACCCGGGGGCCATGTGGATCATGCCTTTTGAGGGGGAGCATTGTTGTTGCCGCCCCGGAAGCCTTTGGGACGATTTCCTTTTTCCCCAGGAAGGTTAAAAAGGAGGAAAAACAGGAGCCAGGCCCGGTTTTAGTTTTTAAAAAAGGAAAGAGAAAAGAGAGAGAAACCCCAAAATTAAAAGCTGAAAAAAAACCCGGGAAAATTTAATGCCAAAAAGAGATTGTTTTGGGGGGTAAACGAAGAGGGTGTGAAAAATGGGTCATTAGTCCTCCCAGCCCCCTAAGGGGCCTTATAGGCGGGGATAAAACTACACCCCGAAACGTTTTTAGTTCAAAAATTATTTAGTTAAACGGTTTCCTTATTTTCCCAAAAATGTTGTTTTTTAAGGGGACCCCAAAAGGGGGGCCCCCTGGTGGTATTGTTAAAAAAAAAAAACCAAAAAAGGTTGGGTAACCTCTCTCTGTCAGACTGATTATAAACCATTGGAAAAGAGAAGGGGTCCCTTAAAAAGGGATTTGGATTTTCACTATGCAAAAAGGAAAATTTTTTCACTGTGTTCAGATTTTTTCCCTTTTTGGGATTTTTGGGTTTTCTTAAAATTGAAATAAACCCTTTTCCCAAACCCTTTCCAGGCCCTTTAAAAGATGTCAAAGAATTTTTTTTTGATTTTAAAAGATTGGGGTTTTTTTGCTTTTTTAAATTTTTTCTACAAAAACTTATGTTGTTAGGAAAAGATTCTGGGGTTTTGGGTTTAATTTTTTGTTTCTTTTTTTTAGCCTTTTATTTTTTTGGGCCCCCCTTTAAACTAAAACCCCCCCCCCCAAAAAAGGGGAAATTAAACCCCCAGTTTAAAACATGGGTTTTTTGGGAAGCAAGGGGAAAATTTTAAAACTTAAAAACCCTTATATAAATTAAATCCAAAATTTCCCAATTTGGGGGAAAACTTTTTTTCCCCCCGGTTTTTTTAATTTTTTAAACAAAAAGGTTTAATTTTTTTTTTCCTTCATATTAAAATTTTTTAAGTTGACAATTTTTTAAAGGGCATTTTAAATTTTTTTTTGCCCTTTAAAAATTTTTTAAAAACCAAAAAAACTTTTTTTAAATTGGGGGGGTTTTCCCCAAATTAACTTTCCCCTTTTTAGGAAAAAAAATTTTTTTGCCCCAAATTTAATTTTTTGCAAGATTTTCAAGGTTTTTAAACCCCCCAAAAAAAAAAAGGTTTATAAAAAAATTGGAAAAAAAAATTTTTTTTTGAATTTCCTTTTGAAAAAAATTAAAAAATAAAAAAAAATGTAAAAAAAAAATAAAAAAAAAGCCTCCAAAAAGGGTTCAAAAGGAATTTGGGCCCCCGCTTCCTAAAGTAAAAAAAATTGGGGAATAAATTTGGGGTTTTTCCAACCTAGGAACGAAAAAGGGCCCCCAGGGAAAAGGGGGGGAAATTTCACCCTTTTTCGGGAATTTTTTACGTAACAATTTTCTGCAAAGAAGGGGTTTCGCTTTTATGTTCCTTTTTATTTTGGTTTCTGTTTTAAAACCCAAAGGAACAACTTTTTCTGGTTTGGTTTTAAAAAAAAATTAAAGCTTTTGGAAAATCTCAATTTTTTTTTCCCGGACATCACCAGCCAAATCGGAAAAACTTTCTTGTAAGGTTTTGAGGGGTTCCCAAGGTTGTTGGGAAAACAAATTTGCACAAAATCACCCGGGTGAATGCCAGAACCCATTCATTTAGGCCCTTTTATAGCTGGGGCCCCGTTTAAAAACCCCCAAAACCCCCCGGGCCCTGTTTGGGCCCCAAGCCCAGGGGGCTTTTAGTTTCCGGGGCTTCTCGCCAGTCTGTCATGGTGCTGGGCCTTGGTCCAGCCCTTTCATCCCGCTTTTGATTTTAGCCTTTTGGTCCCCCAAATTTCTAGGAAAGGGTGGGCCCCTTTGGGAAAAGGAGGTTTACACAGCAAAGCTTTGGAGGGGAGGGCCAGGGCAGCTACCCCAAGCAGCCCCGAATTTTTCCACACATTTAAAGCGCCCACCAAAAGTAGATGTATCAAGTTTTGGTTTGGGTTTTTTTCTATCATTTACCTTTTAAAAATCGGATGTGTTTTTTTTAAGGGTTTAAATTTTAAAAGCTAAAAAAGTTTTTTTGGTTTTTAATTTTGGGTTAAAATTGGTTGTAAATGTTTGATTTTTTGGGGGGCCTTTAAATTTTTAATTAGCCCTTTAAATTTTGCATGGCAAATTTAAAAACCCTTTTTATTGCTCCCCCCAAAGCTGAGCTATTTTAAATTTTTCAAAATTTTTCATCATGTTGAAGACTGGAATACAGTGTTTTATGATGCTGGAAGCCCAAAAGATGGATTGCAATGGAGGAAAAAATAGCAAAAAGGGAAAAAAATTTTTAAAAATTTTTTTGTCTCAAAGGAAAATGTTCTTTAAAGTCCACAAGGTCAAGCCCCCCGGTCTTTTCCCCTTCCTTTTTACTCACAAACTTTTAACCCAAAAAGCAAAGTAAGTTAAAAAAAATTTAAAACATTTTTTAAATTTTTAAACCCCGAAAAAACCCCCCAATATTAACCCAAGTCCCAAACCCCTTTTCAACATTTTGTGTAAACCCGTTGTTATTATGTCCAACAAAACACCAGGGTGAGCCTGCACTAAATTTTTTCCCGGGAGTTAATGTGAAGTACCCCCCAAAGGGGGAAAACATTGCAGATCCAAAATGTAGTGGACCCCCTTTGGCTGTCATCAGTCCCAAAGGAAGAAATTGTTATACAAAATGCTGGACAGGATTATCACCTTGTGTTTCTGGATACTAATCTGCTTTATTTTTTTTTGGTACTTCTTTACCCCAACTTCTATAAATTTTTTTTTTTCACCCGGTTGAACCTTTGGGTTGGGGCGGTTTTTTGCTGTTTCCCTTTTTCCACCCGGGGGTATAGTAACCCTTAGAGAAATTTACAATGCCTTAAAGGCCCCAACCCAAAGGGTTTTCCCCTGGGTTTTTCCCCTCCCAGTTTTTTTCCCAGAAAATCCATTCCCCTTTTTACCCCTTTTCCCCCAAAATATACGGGTTTTAATAAATTCCCTCTCCCTTTTGTTTTAACCCTTTTTTTCCCCGCAATATGGCTGTGGTTCAGCTAAATTAAACCCTGGGGAAAACCTCCCTTCCCCCACTTTTTAATTTTTGGTTTTTGGGAAGTCATGGCTTGTTTTGGGGGCTTTCCCCCCCACCCGGGGCCTGGAAGCTGGTCCCCCTATGGGAAGTTTTAAAACCCCCCTTTTTACCCCCCCCTTTTGGAAAAAACCCTAAAAGGGGGTTTTGCCCCCCAAAAGAAATTTTTAAAAATGGGAGAAATTAAACCTTTCCGCCCCCCCCCCCCCCCCCTGAAATTTGAACCTTTTAAAACCCTTTAGCCCCGATTTTACAATGGAGTTTTGTTTTAATTAAAAATTAACCCCCGATTTTTTGAATTTGGGGGAATGAAAGTCCAAGGGCTTGGTTTTACAAAAAAGGGATTCTCAAGGGAGGTTTTTTCAGAGGCCCCTTTTTTTAGCCTTTAAAAAAATTCTTGGCAAAAGACCTTTAATTTTGCTTAAGGTGTTTCCCCGTTCTTTTTTTTCCCGAGGAGCAACTTTGGCGGGAACGGACAGGGTTCCTTTTCCTTAGGTTTTAAGGATTTTTGGGTTAACCCCCCCATTGCCCCAGGGGAACCCTTTCTTCTACCCCCGGTTGTGTTTTTGGGTTTTTTAGAAAAAACAACCCCCCCAAAAAACCCGGGCCCCCCAAAAGTGTTCCCTTTTAATTTCCAAATGGAAGGGGAAAGTAAAAAACAATTTAGAAATTTGCTGGTTTTTTTGGGAAAGTGTAATTACTTTTTTGTTGAAAAACCATGAACCCCAAAATAAAATTGTTTTTGCCCACGGCCCCCCCCAAAAAAATTTTTTTGGAAAGGGTTTTAGTTTAAAATTTTAAAAGTTCGTCCCCTTTTTTTTGGGTTTTTCCCTTTTATTATTTTTACTCGCAAAATGGTTGGTTTTTAATGCCCCAATTTTATTAAAAATTAGGATTCTAAAATTCCCCGGATTTTACTGGATTTTCCCTTTCTTTTTGAATTAGGTTTTGTTTTTTGGTAAAAACCCCAAAAAAAAAAAAAACGGGGAAAAAAAAAAGGTTTAGCCCCCAAAAAACCTAACCCCCCCGAACAAAAGCCCCGCCGAAAAACCTAAAGGAGGGGGAGGCTGAAAGGGGTTTTGGGATTCTTTTTGGGGGACCCCCCGGTTTGGGGCCCAACAAAAGGCAACCTTTCCCCAAAGCCAGAACAAAGCGCCCTTCCCCCCCCTTTTTTTTGGTTTTTTAGCACCAAACCTGGAATTTTTTTTGGGGCGCCCCCCCCCCCTTTTTGGGACCCCCCCTTGCATTTTAAGGGCCCGAAGGAATTTTGCAGCACACCAGAGGGGAACCCCCCTTAACAAATGGGGGAGGTTTAGATGGCCCTTTAGGGGCCCTTTTACCCAATCATGTACCCCCGCCACCCCCCCAACCCCAAATTTTTTTTATTATTTTTTTTTTCTTCTTGTTAAAAATTTTTGCTTAATTTTTTTACTTTTTTTCGGTTTTTTTTTTATTTGCGTTTTATATTTTTTTCCCCAAAAAATTTTTGAAAAGCCCCCTTTTAGGCAATCCCAAATTAATTTCCCATTTAATTTATTTTTTTCTTATTTGTTTGTAGGTTTTTTCACATTTTTTATTCAGGGTTATTACTTTGTTTTTTTCTTTCCCCTTTCATTTATTTCCCTTCTTTAAATTACTTACCTGGGTGCACCTTTAATCTTTCCTTTCCAAAACCCTTTTTTAATTCCGCCCCCCCATTTTTCTATATTAATTTTTTAAGTATTTTTTAAGGAAGGTTTATGTGGGGTTTCCCTCCCCCCGCTATAAGGGACCCCCTTTAATCTTTTCGATTCCGAAGCCCCCCGGGGCCGTTTTAATAATTCCAACTTTATTTACAATTTTCTTTTTCCTTTTTTTTTTCCCCCCCTTCCCTTTCCCTGTTAAGGCACCCCTTTTCTCAATCAAAAGTTCCCTTCCCCCACCCCCCTTTCTTTTTTAAACCCCTTTCTCCACCGTTGGGAAGCTCCCCCTTTTTTTTAAGGGCCCCAAAAAAGATTCCCCGGGGGGGAAAAAACTTTTATGTTTTTCTGGGGAAAAATTCAAGAAAAAATTTGTTTTGGAGGAAAAACCAAGTTTTTCCTAGAATTGACATCCCCCCCCGGGGGGATACTTTTAGTTCCTTTTGGATTCCCTTTTCGGTTTGAACAGTTTTGGGCCATCCTTATATTTCCTTTGTTTTAAAAGGGTTTTTTTACAAACCCATGAAATTTTCTTTTTTTTACTTTACATCTCTACATCTTAACAGGACTTTAAACCCCAAATTTTTTAGTTTTTTGGAACAGAGAACCCCAAAACTTTAGGGCATTTTAAATTTTTATTCCCCTGGAGGTTTTTACCAAAAGTCTGTTTCCCTTTTTGACGTTATCGAAAAAAACAATCACAACTGAAAAAGAAAAAAAAAACCCCTTTTTCCCCAATTTTTTCTATTTTTTTTTGTAATAACCTTAAAAAAAAAGCGTGACCCAAAAATTTTTTAGAAGGGGCCCTTTGGGGGCATGCCAAAAAATGGAGTTGACAAAAACAAAGGGGCAAAAAAGGGTTTACCTTTTCCCCGATCCCCTATGGGGATGAAATACATGCCAGTAGGAAATATAAATGTTCCAAACTGAGAGACTACACCTTACAAAAGGGTTTTCACCTTTAAAAAGGTTTCTAGGTTTTTTTAGATGGAGTGGCATTTGATTTTTTCCCTTTTAGCTGGGGATGGGGGTTCATTAAAAAAACAAAGGACTTTAGTGTAAAAAGGGGCTTTATACAATCCTTTTTTAAATTTTAAATTTATTTGAATGAGAGTTAACTAGTGGGGCCAACATGGGACGAGAAGGATGGCCAGAACTGCTGGAAAGTATGTCTGTCTCTGGTCTGTGGGCATTTTTTTCCCCCCATGTAAAAAATAATGGAAAAGTGTGGTTTCCCTTTCCCTTTCATCCTGGATGAACTTAGTGGGGATGAACAGTTTACACAGTGCTTCAGTTTTTAATTTTCTTTCAAAAACTTTGGGGTAAATAATCCCGTTTTATAAATGTCACCAATTTTTTTAAAAAAACAAAAAATTAAAAAACCCCTTTGTAAACTCTTTTAATACATTTTTGTTAATCTTGGCCCAATTGTGAATCTTCATGCACTACCTAATTCTAGTCACATAACAGTCATGCTGTTATTTATCATTTCAGCAGTTTATATTATTATATGTAACATGGATTCCATGCCTATAGCAGATGAAATGATTTATCATTATTATCATTATTTTTCTGGTGGTTATAGTATCACCAGTGAGGGAGGAAGGGATAGGTGTGTAAAAAACATAACAATTAGCTATCAGCTGTTTTGATTGCCTTTACCCAGCATGATTCTTCTTCAGCTTGAATTTCAAACCTATTGCTGATATACTTCATTAATTACGTCCAAGCAGCTAACTTCATCACAGACTTTTTCCTTTTTCTGCAGTTTTCTCTGCTGAAACTCTTTACTTCACCAATGTATGACCTGGATATGGCTTATTGGGACAATGCTCTTATTCTGTTTCAAACTAAAAACAGCTGATCCATCAGATTTCCAACGGTAGGAAATTCAAAGTGAGAATTTCAGAAATGACCAGTTATATTTAATATTGATAATAACATAATGTAATAATGACTCCTTGAGATGCCTTAGAGACTACCAAGTAACACCGGGCTTTGATTGAGGAACTGTTTGATTTAGCGCTGGTAAATCAACAGCAAAGGTTCAACAAGTTGTTCTCGTTTCAGCTGCCATTTATACTTAACTCATCCATGGAAGAATTTATTTCTATACCTATGAGCTGTTCACCAATACTAAACAGAGTAACTTATAAGTTAAAGTATTCAAATAACTTAAGACTCAATAGTTCTCTAATAGAGTATTACTTTATAAGTTCCATCAGCTATGTCCAAGGTTGTGCCCTGAAGAAGGTACTAAGTTTAAAGAATGGATTTGTCAAAAAAATTTAGTTTGAGTTTTGTTTTTAGGGTTTTTACACGTTTAACCGAGGTTCCTGTGATTATGGCAAGGTGCCGGGTCTTTGTTAAGGTTTCATGAATGTTGCCTTTTATGTTCTTTCGGCATTGTGTTTTGTAAAACGAATTTTGTAAAATGTTTCTGAAACATTGAACATGAACATTAATTCAATGAACAAACAAGAGACACTTCAGTTACTGTTGTGTGACCATAACAGGGCGGAGCTGGGCTGATGTCAGAGCAACCTCAGGGGCCCACTTTAGTGTAATCTATGAAGGCTTAGCAGGCTGACAGGATCACTCAGCTACTGGTTCTGACCTGGCATTCAGCTCCCTGTAGGGGAGTACTTGGAGACACACACAACATGACCAGAGCTAGAGAAAGACAGGGAAGGCCCAACGGCAAACCATAAACAAGTGTGCCTGTCCTGGGCTGCTTGTAAACATGTCTCATCATGTGATGAATCGGATGTACTCGGAGAGGAAGCTATAATGCAAGCATGCAGTGACAGCAGAACTATATGCAACCCGCACCAACTCGACTACAAGGGAGCTGTCTGAGAACAGAGCAGCAGCACCAAGAAACACATTAGTCCATATTTATGAGAACAGCAGATCAAATATCAGAGTGAAATAGTGAATAACAAATGTTTACCTTTCTTAAGAAATTTTTGTAAAAGAAAACTGCCAAAGAAAACCCCCAAACTGGTCACACTGACAAAAAAACCATACTGTATTAGTTAACTGTCAAATGAAGGTGAATATTTCCACATCTGTGAGTGATAAAACCAAGATGGGCTGAGGTGCACTATGCTGCACACATACGTGAGTAGTTAATCTTCCAGATTTACCTTGTCAATTTAGGTTATTTCTTCAGATGTCTCTTATTATTCTTGTCTATCTACAAACTTTTACAGTGCTGCCAGTGGGGCATAAGATTAAATCCTAATCAAGTAGCCATGACCACAATTTAAACCAAGACATCCTTAAACTCTAACGAAAATGAGAACGCTTATTTAAGAGTTGCTAATGATTTCCTCACTCAGATCATGTCTCTCTGTATACACACACAAACCTCAGTCAAGCACGTTGAGAAATTTTGACCTCTATGTATAACCTTTCTATTTTCAGCAGTTGCTCCGAACCCGTTGTAACAACTTGCGGTGGATGTGGTTTTTGGTGGTACCCCGAGATAGAACTGACGCTAACAGAAATGGGAACTCTGTGGCCCCAGCTCGTTTCTCTGATCCAGTCCAGACTTTTTGTGACGACACAGAGTGGTGCCCTGCCCTAATTCTCCCTCTACAATGTACAACCACAATCTCAAATAGCCTTAAATGCAGCCCTGCGTAGCGCTCGTTTTTTGGCCCACCTATTGTTTTAAAACGAATGCCAGGAAGTGGAAAATGCTCTGCTTTGGCTCAGGGAGGTAAGCTTTGCCAGACAGCTGCTATGACAGCACATTTTGAACGCAATAGGAAATTTGAATATGTGTTAGGAAGGCTGTGTAATTTTTCTTTTTGTACAAAGTAGCAGTACAGTAGGTGTTTTCTGCATTGACAGTTTTATTGTAGTCATAATATCATGTAGCCTGCAGTGGGATAAAATCACATACATACATTACCTCAGAATTCATATGGCCATGATGTGGCATGGTGGAAAAAAGGGGGATAGACAGGAGTTCAAACTGAGGTTTTGTTTTATGGTAGGTAAAGTAGGGTATGAATGTATTACATCAATATGTTCATTCCAGTGCATTGTAGTATAGAGGTTCAGGATTATCCATTTGAGGTAAAGGTGATGAAAATGGGTTATTCTTGAATTGACAAAGCGGTGGTCTACAGATTTTCAGTTTGTCGTTTGGTAACCAGCTGCTCTTTTTTCGACAAGTACAACTAATAACTAATTACTCCTGAAGAGACATTGAAGAATTTCAATGCAGCAGGATACTGCTAAACCATTGGATAAACTTAGGAATTTATGTCAAATTTAGGTTTCCTTGAATCTATTCTGTATCAGTGGTTCTAAATAAATGGTTTCATAACTACGGGTCTGTCAGAGATGTCAGTTTGCTGACTTTTCTAACTATTCCATCAAATGCAACAATTTAAACCTTTAGATAAAAAAAAAAAGTTCCTTCTTCTGAATGGCAAATTGTCAATATTTTAGTAAAATGAAGTTGAATATTTTGGATTTGTCATTACAAATCTGGAATTGTGAATTTTATGATAGAATAAAACATTTGATTTATCAATTTTGGTAAGTCAAGTTATTCTGGCCTAAAGGCAGCGAATGAGACCCAAACCAGAATACTGCCACCACCATGTTCTGTTGACAAGTTAATCATAATATGCAGGACAATAAGTTAATTTATTTTGCTTGGTATCTGTAAATCACTTTTGTCACATTTTTCTTTTATGAAAACAGATATAGAAAAATTACTTGATCGATTGACTGATATGTCTTTTAATACTTACATGTTGGCTTTTAACCTATATGTCTGCATCGCACATTACTATGAGACACTGGAATGTTCATAAAATGGCAAACTCCAACTGGATCTTTATGGTTGTCTTCTTTTTGCAGCCCTTCCCTGGTCAGCGATTTTGTGAGGCACTCTTAAGATGGGTGACTCATAAACATTCGAGTCCATCTACAACCCACCACATGTCAGAGTGTCCTTGGACAAGAATCTGAATCCCACTTTACCCACCCATCTCCAAATTGGTGTGTGACTGGGGGATTTTGACGTGTATTGTATAAGTGCTTTGAGATCTCAGTAAGGTTCGACTACCACTATATGAATGTGGCCCATTTAGCTGCAGCTAAATGGGCCACATTTATGTGAAATTTAACAGTATTCTACCGTATTGTATACTAACAGTATGTTACTGCTAGAATTCTGACGTAAATTTACAGAAATTTCTAAGAGTGTGCTTTAAAATGACATTTACTTCTTTGTGTATTCTTTTGTGACAAGAGAAGATCAAGAGCTTTGTAAGGTTGTTCAAATCATCTCTTTCTGCCACTACCAGATTTTAAGCACACTTGGAATATGACTTATCAAGATTATTTGGATTTTGGCACAAAAAGTTGCCAGCCCTTTAATAAAGAAAATATGTTCTTTCACAACTTTTTTGTAATATAAAATTATTGGAAACTGACTGAGATATTACTATAAGAACACATTTCTGCTCTTGTTATATCAAAAAATTCTCAAAAAAACTTTACAGTTATGGTACAACATAAGTAATTGCTTCATAATGATACAGGAATATCATAAAATCCTGCTGTTCCACCATCATTCACCACAGGTTAATTACTTTAAAAGTTTAAGATTACTCAGTTAATGGGAATTCACTGTTGTGCAGTACTGATTTGCTACCAAATCAGTTTTCAGGACTTCCTTCAATAACATTTTCAGTAACAAGAACTGTATCTATTGTTTTACATATGTATGAAATCCAACTAGGTGAATAAAGTACATTTTATATTTCTGTCACTGACCTAGTTTTTTGTCAAACATGATATGATTTAAAGGGGTTATTTTTTGTGAATGTAATTTTTTTTAAAAAGGACATTTTCTTCATAAATGATTAGATAACAATATAATCCTGTTGTATAATCTTGTTTCTATTTTCTTTCATTTCATTACAAAATTCTGCACAAACAAGTAAGCAATGTATGTATTTAAATAAATTTGAAGTATGCGATTACCCTTTTTGTTTTTTCTGTTGCTGCTGTTTTAATTACCTTAATTTCTTTATAAATCATGACTGTCTGGTGTTTTTTATGAGATGAAAGTAATAGACATGAAATCAGATTTGTGGCATAACAATCAGACAATATAAATTATTTCAAATAGGAAAAAAATGTATGAAACATATTCTGCATTAAATTTAATTTTGAAGCCGTCATTAGTTGCACATCTGTCAAGTATTAATTGAGTTTATGATTTTTTATCATTAATATAAAACGTATGCAGTTTTCCTTACTAAATAAGAGATAGGCATGTGTGACTTGGATTGTGTTTTAAGTCATTGCTGTGCCAGTACAAAAAATGTACATAATGTGCAATGTATATACAAATGTCTTTTACAAATTTTGAGGACTTCATTTGAGGCTAGAAAGTGGTCTACATAGAAAAAAACTAAACTGAACCATATCTGATTACCATCTCAACACAGCCATAAAAAACCCCTGGAAGACAGATGTTTAAATATTTATGCAGTCGCCCACATCAGCTATCAAACTAGAAAACGGGGCATGTTGAGAAAGGACTGCCAAGATCAGACATCTAAGCATGTTGTTTGAAAGTATCAGTGCCTCTTCCTCTGAATGTGTCACCCGTCATATCTGTGCAGCTGTGGGTTTCAGGCACCCCCCTCCTCCTGCTGTATCAACCAGCCATGCACCTGGGTTTCTGTTTATGCTACGGCCAGAGTAGTTGGTTGCTGGTATGAAGTCAGCTAGTCACTCTTAAAGTACCTCATCCAATATGACCCAACATACTTGTAGAAAAGCAATCCAAAATATGCCATGATTTCATAACTATAACCTAACAGCTGAGAGAAGGTTAAAGTATATCAAACCTCTTTTTGTGCTGGTTCAATGCTTCTTTTTAACCAGTTTATGCCTTTTTAATTGAATTTGTTTAACATTTGGTTTTTAGTCTGTGTGGAGCCCATCAGAAACCCAAGCATTTCACAGAGTTACATTTCCGCAGTAACACACAGAACAAACTGAAAGGGTCACATACTGGTTGTGCTCCTGAAATCTGTATCACTTTACAAGCATAAATATTAGTCAATGTTAGAAGCGTTTACACTGAAATTGTAGTCCATAGGCCCTAATTTTCACTTAAAGCACTTTCTACCTTCAGCTCGCTAACCCCTTCTCTTGCTTGGACCCCAATCTTCTTTCATGCACTCAGCATCTCTACATCACCAGCAGCCTATGACAAGGCCCAGTCATCCAGACATCCCAATTTCCCTGTACGGAAAATCCCCCTCTTCTTATTCTCCTGACACAATGTGATTAATCATCCCATTAACCCATCCACTGTCACTGGATCATTGAGGAGCACTTATAACACAACCCCTACCATCCCTCAGGGAGACATCTAATCTTCAGGCCATCTTCCAAAAGCTCTCAAGCAAAAATCTTGTCTTTGTGCACTCCACACCTAAAACAACTATCATTCAGGGTGAGCTTTATTGTCTGTCACAAAATCTTGCTGTGAGTCAAGAGCCTCTTAATAGTTTCAGATTCAAGAGAAATAAATGTGACTTTTTTATTACCAATGGTCAAGCACGTTTGAGGCAAATCAAGTTAAAACAATCAGTTAAAATCAGTTATAATAACAACACATGTTAGGTAAAGTGAAAAATATCGTGGTGTAACGCAATGTTCTACTGGAAACCTTATTTTAATTTGTATTATTTTGACACTTAATACAGAAGTAAACAGTTTCGAAAACTCTTCAACCCCCCTAAAAGGTTCAAAGACTATTTCACAATTTTATGTTAGGAATTGCCTATCTCCAGTTGTCAGTGAGTCAGAGGCAGGGAACGCCCTGGACAGGTTGCCAGACAACCATATTGCCACATAGAGGCAAATGAAACAAAACCATGCATGCATACGCTCACATTTAAAGTCAATTTATATAAACCAATTAAACCAAAATGCAGATTATTTGGAATGTGGGAGAAAACTAAAGTACTGAAGGAGAACAAAAGAAGACATGATTTCCAACAGTCTGTACAAATAAAATCTAAAAAGTGTGGCGTGCATTTATATTTAACCCCCTTTACTCTGATATCCATAAACACAGCCCAGTGCAAACAACTGCCTTCAGAATCAAATTCACGTTAGAATGACTTAGTCAAAACCCAAATCTAAATCCAATAGATAATCTGTTGCCGTTTAAGAACTCTCTTCAATCTGACTTAGCTTAAACTATTTTGCACAAAAGTCTGTCTCTAGATGTTCAAAGCTATGATTGAGATTCCCTAAACAACTTACAACTGTATTTCCAGCAAAAAGGTGGTTATAAAAAGCATTAACTCAGTAGGGCTGAATAAAAATGCATGCCATAATTCTCTGATTTTTATTTGAAAAACAGGTTTCAACCCCATATATGGTTATCCTTTTACTTGACAAGTATGTGCAAATGTGTGTTTGTATATCACAAAGTAAATCTCACTTGATATAAACGCTGCTCAACATTTTTCACAATAGGACAGAAAACTAAAAGAAAGAGACAATTTTAAGAAATAAAGGGATTAAAAACATCTCTGCTAGTTTTACATTTCACGTTTATTGAAAGAAAGAAGAGCATTGAGTCAATTTGTAAAACGTAACAAAATAACTATAACACATGAAGATCAACAAACCTCAAATTCATTAGAGAAGCTTATAAATACATATTGTTGAGTAGTTGGAATTATGCCTAATGAGAGTTGTCACAGGGATCATAGCATGGTGAAAATCAAGGATAAAAATCTGAACATATGTGAAAGAATTGGTGTAACAGTAAAGCCAAATGTGGGTGAAAGGTTTCATCTCGAACAATAAGGTGCATTTCCCTTTTACAAAAACAGTGAAGCCGTGTGTCAGTGAGAAACAACATTTTGGAAAAGTGACCTTAAAATAGACTAAATCATCAATTTTTAGGAACAATACTTTTCTTTCTTAGAGCACAAAGGAAGATAGGGTTAAAAAAATAAATACAGTTTATTGATTGGTTGGCTAGACTATGCTGTAGTATTTACAAAGAGCGCTTAATAGTTCACCATGACATTGCCCATATATATTTGAACCATGACAAAGTACTGTGGAATAATGTTAAATGAATAATCTGAATTAATATGGAAAAAAAGGAGGCTACGATATGAATATGTGGATAACAGTTGAAGAGATGCATACAGACAGGTTAAAGTCTGTGCATCAAAGTGCATTATGAACAAAAGGCCTGTTGCAGCGCCTGGGGAAGGTTAAGGTTTCTGGGACAGCTTGATAAATGGGCCCAGTCCCCCAGCCAAAAAAAATATAGCCTTTTCACTGTAGTCCTTGTAATGCAAGGATTCACAAAAATCAAACATCTCAATTATTCCTGCTCATGTGTTGAGAAGTGACAAATAAGGAGTGCAGTCTAGCTTTGAATTGGCCCTGTGAAGATCCACACATGGCACACATGCTTTCTCCTCCTAATCTGGTCATTCCTGATCAACTCATCGGAACCTCTGAGCCAACTACGAGACAACATCAGACATCACTTTTGATAGAAAATGTAAGGTACAGCTCAACTTCGCAGACAGCATTTATCAGTGTGGGCCACTTGCAAAGAAATTATGTTTCCTAGTAAAAAACAAAAAATGGTAAGAAAAGGTTGACTGCTTTAAGAAACTTAAAGATAAAAGAAACATAGCTGATAATGACTGGGCCAGAATAAAAACATAGCAATCTGAAAATAAATATTTCACAATACTCTTGGTTTCTAAAAAAAAAAAAAAAGTTTTTTTGTTTTGTTTTTAAGAGGGTCTTTTTGCAAATGACATAATTGTTTAACTCTATAAATATAATTTATATAGTTTCTTTCTTCAATCCTCTCTCTGTGCTCCACCGCTCATGAATTCACAAAGATGTACACCCATCATCCACAAGGCAACACGTCTCTCCTCATTTGCAGACAAATTGGTCTACAATTTTGGTGCAGCGCTTGCACTTCACGTAGCAGCACCAGTGGAACTTGCAGTTGCAGCGCTCCACTATCTGGGCCTTGTACTGGTCATAACCTCGGCCGCAGCACATCAGCTCGCAACCATCCATGCCCTCCGATGTCTTGTTGCAAAGGCGCCCCACTGTGCCCAAGGAGCCAGTGCTTTGGTTCTTTAAGCAGTAGTCTGGACTCTGGTCGATGTGCACCAGATCGTTGCCCGTCGGAGGGTTGAAATTGCTGTGCATCGGCACCAGTTTGCCACGCGAGTTGAGCTTCATGGCTGCGGCACTGTCGTACTTCTCCTTCAGAGCGTCGCCCACCTTACGAAAGTCGGCCAGCTGCAGCCAGCATGTCTTTAGGCTGCAGGAGCCTGACACGCCATGGCACTTGCATGACACATCGGCGAGGTTTGACACAGCCTTAAAGTAAGAGAAAAAGTATAAAGCAATGTGAACAAGTGGATAACAAAAGTTTTTGAAAAACCATGCTGCTAACCCTGCTAAAAATTAAACTTACAAAAATATGCATACCTCTTGAAATTTTTACATTTTGTCTACAACCACAAGCCTCTGTTTGTGAGTATTAGGGCTATTGTTAATAAAAGAAAAAACAATTGGCCACGGAGGAGTAAATTTCCCCAAAGAAGCATAAAAAGTTCTAGATGAATTTCACATATTTACAAAAAAAGAAATTTACAAGAAAATCGTTCTGATGTTGAAAAGTCGTTTGCAAGTCAAGTATTTATAAGATATTCTTGACAATGTAAAGTCAAAAATTTGCAATCAGTATCAATAAGGCTGTCCTGTGAAAGTCTCAGAGGTTTCTTATGCAACATTAAAGCACAAAGAGCATAATAAAGACCAAGGATTTTATTTTTAGTTTATTTTTTACTTACAGAGGTAAATCCCATAGAGAGACAAAGTCTAATTTTTAAGAGCAACCCGTTTTAAATTGACATCAGTAGGGTTGGTTATAAAACAATATCCTGAGCTATGAACATCTCAATCCACTAAATAAAACGTACGCCATCAATCTAAACTGACATGGCAGACAAGAAGTGCTTTGATTAGAAAATAAACAGAGAGGCACATGGTTACTCATTGAGAACCGCAGCTCAGGTGGGAGTGTGGCAATAAAACCATTATTCAAAAGGAAGCCTTAAGAAGCTGGTTTTGCAGTTTGCCACAAACCATGTAAGGAACACAATAAACATGTGCTAGAAGATGCTCTGCTCAGAGGAGGGCAAATATGGACTTTTGGCCTACATCCAAATATTATGCATGGAGGACAGCTCCACAGTAAAACATGGTGGCAGCAGTATCATAGTGTGGTGAAGATTTTCTTCAGTCAGGACCTGGAAGCAGTTCAGAGCTGAAAGGAAGATAGATGAAGCCAAACACCAGACAATCCCAGAAGAAAACCTGTTAGAGGCTGTGAAATATTTAAAGCTGGGGAAAGGTTCACCTTCCAGCAGCATAATGTGGTTCCACAAAGTATTGTCAGAGATGCTGATTACAAATGAATGCCACATTTCTCTTTTATTTTTTGAGGGGGTGGGTGGGTGTTGTGCAGGGGGGTACATAGGAAAAAAAAAACAAACAAAAAAACACGTTTCCTTTCTATTCTGTTTCTTGTATTTATACCTTTTGATATGGCATTTTCTGTGTTGTTTGCAACATAGATCCTAATATAACACACTGAAAATTCAATGTAACATTAAGAGAGAACATTAAGGAAGTATGAATACTTTTGCAATGCATTGTACAGGCACTGCTTGTAAGTTTTCTCTATAAAAAATCAAAGATGTTGCATTTGCTCTCATAAGGAATTACTTTACTATTGTGGGCAGCATTACCCTGACTAAGTCTCCAAAGGTGCACAACATAAAACGTCCACTCATTTGTTCAACTTGAAAGGCAACAGTCTGGCCACAGAGATCTAGCATTATGTTTTTTCTGAGGTTGATTCAAGATGTTTGGAAAGGAAAAACCCCAGAGCTGTCTCCAACAACTCTCTCCCCATACACATCAAAGCTGTGGAGGGAGTGAACAGACAGAGTTGTTAAACAGATGATCATCCAGAATCTGTTTTACGGACCTGGATTGTCTCACTTCTAAAACTGTCTGTTTTTCTCTTTCTGCACCTTTACATTTATTTCTTATCAGATGACATAAAAGATCAGCGTGGATGACTTACCCTCCTTCCTGCCTCATTATTGTGAAGGTTCATCTGCAGCCTTGCACTGTCGTATGAGCCTTTCGGATGGCTCTTCTCCCTCTCGCGGGCATCTACAAATTCCTTGGAGAACCTGTAGCCGTAGTTAAGGTTGTCTCCGCAGCCGCCCCACAGCCAGTCTCTCTGTAGATCTTTGGGACGAGCGGCCCGACTGCACCCGCAGCTGTTGAGCTCGCCTTCTCTGCAGGCACGGCTCACTGTGTTCACCACCCCTGCTGCGCTGATGGCATAGGTGAATGCCGTTTCCCGACTGCCTGCAGATACACAAACATGAGCATCATATCAGGTTTGACATACAGACTGAAAGAGAAATTGTTGAATATGAGAAAAGTGATACATTTTTCTCTTTTTTTAAACAAATAAGAACCTCAAAACGTTTGTGTGCATTTTTATTCATTCCCTTTTTACGCTGATACTAGAAATACTACAGAGCAACCAACTGCCTTCACAACTTTCCTAATTAATAAAAAGAGTCCACTTGTGTGTACAGTAATTAACAAACTGCATCATGAAGACCAATGACTGCACCACACAGGTCAATGATGAAGTTGGAGCAGTTTAAACCACTGGTTTAGCTAAAGGTTTGGTAGTAAAACGTGATTACAAGCATTGCACATAACATGGAGCCCTGTTTGGTTTATCATCCAAAAACGGAAACAGTATGGTACAACTGCAAACCTGGCTGGCAACTTTAACTGACTGGCCAGGAGAGGAAAATATTATTCAGAGCAGAAGCAAAGAAGCCGATGGTAACATGGGAGAAGCTGCAGAGATCCACAACTCAGGTCGGATAATCTAAGAACGTGAAAACTGTTAGGCTTGAACTCTATAAATCTAACGTATCGAACGTTAAAAGAAGAAGTCATAAGAAGTTCAGTTTGCAATTTGCCACAAACCATGAAGAGAATACAAAAGGTGGTCCGGTCAGATGAGACCAAAACACATCTTTTTAATCCGACAAACAAAACACTATGTGTGGCGTAAAAGAGGCCTGAACATCACCTAGAACACACCCTATCCACCATGAAACCTGGGGACAGGAAGACAGGTCAAAGTTGACGATCAGATGGAGGGAGATAAATAAAAGGACCATCCTGGGAGAAAACCTGCTTGAGGCTCTTGAATATTTACATAGGTTTCACTTTCCAGTAGGGCAATGACCTTAATATATAGCCAAAGCAACAATAGAATAGTTTTGACCAAATCATAATTTATTATAATGGTCCAAACCTCAATCCAACTGAGAATTTATGGCAAGACTTCAACATTTTTGTTCACAGAAACACTCCCGTCTGACTGAGCTTGAGATATTTTGTGAAGAAGAATAGACAAAAAGTTTAGTCTCTAGATGAGCGAAGCTGGTAGAATCATACAAAAAACTTGAAGCTGTATACGCAGTGCAAGCTGGTTCCACATGGTACTGGCTCAAGGGCGCTTAAATCATTTTCCTTCCACTTCACAGCTATGAGCTGCTTTGGTTTGGTCTATCACATAAAATCCCAAGAAAATTTGTTGAAGTGTGTGGTTGTAATGTGACAAAACAATGAAAGGTTCAAGGGGTATGAATACTTTGCAAGGCACAGTCTCCATTTTTTGGATGCTAAGCATTGATGTTTATTTAATATTGGTCTCAGTGTCATTCTGACTTAAGTGTGTGCTGTGTTATGAGATGTGATGTCATATGACAGCATTCACCATACACTTAAGATTACAGAGCACCTCTGCCAAGTTTTGCAGGCTCGTCATTGACAGCATGTTGAACAGTGTAATCTGGTTTGCCGTTATTGGGCTGCAGCCAGAGAGAATACAGCGCCCTCAAGTGACAGCTATCCCTCTTCACAAGCCACTAGCGGTTGAGCAAAATTAAAAGTGACAGCGACTCTTTCAGTTCGTCTGTCATGAGCGAATGATCCTGGAGCCACCGTTCCACGTTTTCTATCCTCAACTTTTCCACTAAAAAGAGACAAGAGATGGAGAGAAAACAAAAAGACACAGAAACGCACATGAGCTGTACATGTTGTCATTCCAACAAGGCCACAGACCAGTTCAGAAAACTGAGATGAGATGATAAGCAACTCAAGAAGAACCAAACAACAAACTTTGAAGCTGCTTGGTAGGATGTGAAGAAGAGGACTACTAGAGAATATAAAGTCGTAGTTCATATCCTTAGTAGGCCAAATCTATAGGGATTTAGCTATAATGAAATCAACAGATGGGAGGAAAAGAGAGATCGGTCAAGACAAAGAAAATAGAGCAAGAAACACAAATCGAATATCATAAAAGATAGAAAACAACAGCACTGAACAACTCATTTGACAAGTCTCAATGGTCTTGAGGTGGATAAGATCAGTGAACCTGGGGGATTAATTAATTGTGAGCAACTTTTAATCCAACCTGAGGATATTGGCCTAATAGTGGAACTGTGGACAGACAGACTGATCTTCCAGGTTGCTGCCTCGCTGCTAATGCACTATAACCTTGAACAAGCACAGCCACAAAAGAGGGAATCTGAACACAATCTCAGTCTGCTGTCCTGTTTTAAAGCTTTCACATGGACAAATATAAAGTGGAGGACATGTTTATCCATCCCAGATTGGACCAAGACCAGGTCAATGCTGGGGAGGGACAAACAATGAAAGACCAACGCTATAA